>JABXNX010003995.1:0-18928 GCA_014843695.1 Archivesica marissinica
CAATATCCCGCTCCATGTGTCAGTACAACAACTGACACTAGCGCACAATATCCCGGTCCATGGGACAGTACAACAACTGACACTAGCGCACAATATCCCGGTCCATGGGACAGTACAACAACTGACACTAGCGCACAATATCCCGGTCCATGGGACAGTACAACAACTGACACTAGCGCACAATATCCCGCTCCATGTGACTGTACATCAACTGACACTAGTGCACAATATACCGCTCCATGTGACAGTACAACAACTGACACTACCGCACAATATCTCGCTCCATGTGACAGTACATCAACTGACACTAGCGTACAATATCCCGCTCCATGTGACTGTACAACAACTGACACTACCACACAATATCCCGCTCCATGTGACAGTACATCAACTGACACTAGTGCACAATATACCGCTCCATGGGACAGTACAACAACTGACACTACCGCACAATATCTCGCTCCATGTGACAGTACATCAACTGACACTAGCGCATAATATACCGCTCCATGTGACAGTACAACAACTGACACTAGCGCACAATAGCCCGCTGCATGTGAGAGTACAGTTAGCGTATATAGACAAGGCCGACGTTGACTGTGACAGCGGGTAGCAAAGCAAACTGTAAATTGCCAACCATTTTAAGCTAAATACATATATCACATTCGAATCCAATCTACCTAGCAATACGACAGTTAAACATGTTTCTAAATACCTCAACATAGTATGTAATATATCACGCAGATGCGATATTGCTTTTCTTTTTTACATTGATACCTTAGAATCACCATTATTGTTGTCTCCTTATCCATTGGAAAGAAATAACAGTGTTTGAAATGAGCGATCTAGTTTAGGCTTGAACCTTGAAAGCGGCATTAGTTAGTGGTTATACTATGCTACATATTATATCGGTATGCTAGTAATAGACACAACCAGGTATCTCACTTGGGTAATTGGATAATGAAAGGTGAAACTTTAAAAACCGATGTATTGCGTCATTGCTTTTTAAACGTCGTGTACATACATTATATCAGGGGTGACTCTGGAATAGGTCTCTGTCTGTATCAATGCACTATTCTACAATAAAACCAAAATGACTAATATCCAGGAGGCGTCGCTCGTGTGGGCAACCTGTATTGAAGATAACAGACTAATCACGGATTTTATTTTTTTCTCGTCTATTTATCGTCGCCCCCTGGTTAATCTGGGCAACGCCTCCAGAAGCATATTAGTAATGTTATTGTCGGAGGATAGTACAGGATACTGAAGACGCTTCAATTCCAGAAGTGGAAGTCGTGATAGCGCAGTGGATGCGCGTTCGCTTCAGGTGGTCCGGAGTTCGAGCCCCGCTGGAGCCGTTACGAGTGTGCCCTTAGGCAAGGCATTTAAATTCCATATTGCCTCTTCTCTCTCCCTCGTGGCGATGGATTCCATCAGGAATGAGGTCTCGAGAGTGATTAATATAAGTTGACATAACTTGTTTCGCAATCGAGCTAAAATAAATTTCTATAAACTAATTTCCAGAAGCATCCCTTGCTCTTTTACATACCCTGTATATAGCACCAATACATAAGGACACGGTTCATGGTCCCACATGAAATACTGTTATTATGAATATGGATATGAGGGGATCGAACATGCGATCACTCGAGTCGTAGTCCAACGTGTTAAACACACGTGCATTAATGCTTATAATGTATACTAGAGGACATAGAAAACGCACACCTACATTATACGATTATTATTACATGAAAACGAAATACGAAGGATTCCATCAAAGATATATCACAACTGAACAACTAAAATATTCCAAAATGTTTAAAAAATATGTATTTATATATACTGAGTCAAAAAAGAAACGATACCAAACTAAAAATGACGTAAAACGGATAAAAACATAGAAAGGTTTAATATATTATTACGTATCAGTACCGGGTATCTTATTGCAACGTCAGCCAACCATAAGCACAGGTAAATAAACACCCGATAATCCTGGAACGCCGAATTTCCGATTTGCACGTGCTCCTCAACAAAGACAACTTCCTACATATGTACAAATCGGAAAACCGGTTTATTGTACTGGTATTGCATTATCATAAAGGAAAAACACCTTACATACCCATTGTTACCTCTAACAAAATGCCTAGGCTAAACCGCAATCAGAGCATGCGTGCCATTGGCATGATTGACGGCGGTTTACGTCAGCGTGACGTCGCAAATCGACTCGGGGTTACGCGGATCACGATAACACGTCTACTTCGACGTTATCGAACACATGGATCGGTGGACGACCGTCCAAGATCAGGTTTACCACGTGTGACGACGCGTGAACAGGACCGTCACATTCGGACGTCACATTTACGTGACCGGTTCCTACCTGCTACGCATACAGCTGCCGTTACTCCTGGGATGACCAACAATCGCATCAGTGCACAAACAGTCAGGAATCGGCTCGGTGAACGTGGCATTCGTGCCTATCGGCCATACGTTGGACACATCCTGACACGACGTCACCGTGGCGTACGGCGGGAATGGACGACGGAACGTGCTCGCTGGACTCGGTTACAGTGGAATTCGGTGATGTTTAGCGATGAATCGCGGTTCTGTTTGCGTCGAGCGGATGGCAGAGAGCGGGTATATCGCAGACGCGGTGAACGTTACGCCGACGCATATTACGTCAGGTCGATCTGTTCGGGGGCGGAAGCGTTATGGCGTGGGGCGGTATCACCTTCGGTAGTCGCACTGAACTGTTAGTGGTGGACGGGAACCTAAGCGCCCAGCGGTACTGTGATGAGATCCTTGCGCCAGTTGTTGTGCCGTTCTTTAACGCCAACAGAAACGTCACACTGTACCAACAGGACAACGCCAGGTGTCATACTGCTCGGATTTCCACCACATTATTGGAGCAGAACAATATTGAAACCCTGCTTTGTCACCAGACTTGTCACCCATAGAACATTTGTGGGATACGTTAGACCGCCGCGTCAGACGACGTCAGCCGGTAACGTTAAACCAACTGAGGGATGTTTTGCGTCAGGAGTGGACAAATATTGACCAGCAAGAGATTCAGACACTCTTCCGTTCGATGCGCCGGCGGTGCATTGCAGTGAGAGACGCAAATGGTGTTCATACTCGGTATTGACGTCTGTGTGAAAACTCCATTAGACCCCTGTCCGACGAATTACGTCATCACGCAGCAGACAGTTTCGGAGGCTCAGTATGCTTTATGTTCTCCTCTTTCAAACATGTTGGACTATCATATTATGAATTTTCAAAGAATTTTCTTAATAAATGTTGAAATTATAGACACATAAACACCAGGTATCATTTCTTTTTTAACTCAGTATAGTTATTGTTTTTCATGTAAAAACACAGTTATCCGAAGATTGCGTTTTTCTATGTCATATAGTATAGTATACACGTGACTTACGGCTCCCTGCATTATATACAGGTATATATATATGAAGGTAATTAATGAACCAAAGATACGCAAAGCCAACATGTAACATGTACTAACATCTACCTCTAAGTATTCCACTGCAGTATGTATGCATGACAGTATATCATATACCTCTATATCCTCCACTGCAGTATGTATGCATGACAGTGTATCATATACCTCTATATCCTCCACTGCAGTATGTATGCATGACAGTATATCATATACCTCTATATCCTCCACTGCAGTATGTATGCATGACAGTATATCATATACCTCTATATCCTCCACTGCAGTATGTATGCATGACAGTGTATCATATACCTCTATATCCTCCACTGCAGTATGTATGCATGACAGTGTATCATATACCTCTATATCCTCCACTGCAGTATGTATGCATGACAGTGTATCATATACCTCTATATCCTCCACTGCAGTATGTATGCATGGCAGTGTATCATATACCTCTATATCCTCCACTGCAGTATGTATGCATGACAGTGTATCATATACCTCTATATCCTCCACTGCAGTATGTATGCATGACAGTGTATCATATACCTCTATATCCTCCACTGCAGTATGTATGCATGACAGTATATCATATACCTCTATATCCTCCACTGCAGTATGTATGCATGACAGTATATCATATACCTCTATATCCTCCACTGCAGTATGTATGCATGACAGTGTATCATATACCTCTATATCCTCCACTGCAGTATGTATGCATGACAGTGTATCATATACCTCTATATCCTCCACTGCAGTATGTATGCATGGCAGTGTATCATATACCTCTATATCCTCCACTGCAGTATGTATGCATGACAGTGTATCATATACCTCTATATCCTCCACTGCAGTATGTATGCATGACAGTGTATCATATACCTCTATATCCTCCACTGCAGTATGTATGCATGACAGTGTATCATATACCTCTATATCCTCCACTGCAGTATGTATGCATGACAGTGTATCATATACCTCTATATCCTCCACTGCAGTATGTATGCATGGCAGTGTAGCATATACCTCTAAATCCTCCACTGCAGTATGTATGCATGGCAGTGTATCATATACCTATACACCTTCCACTGCAGTATGTATGCATGACAGTGTATCATATACCTATACACCTTCCACTGCAGTATGTATGCATGACAGTGTATCATATACCTATACACCTTCCACTGCAGTATATATGGCATTGTATCATATACCTCTATATCCTCCAATGCAGTATGTATGCATGACAGTGTATCATATACCTATACACCTTCCACTGCAGTATATATGGCATTGTATCATATACCTCTATATCCTCCACTGCAGTATGTATGTATGGCCGTGTATCATATACCTCTATATCCTCCACTGCAGTATGTATGCATGGCAGTGTATCATATACCTCTATATCCTCCACTGCAGTATGTAGGCATGACAGTGTACCATATACCTATACACCTTCCAATGCAGTATGTATGCATGACAGTGTATCATATACCTCTACACCCTCCACTGCAGTATGTATGCATGACAGTGTATCATATACCTATACACCTTCCACTGCAGTATGTATGCATGACAGTGTATCATATACCTATACACCTTCCACTGCAGTATGTATGCATGGCAGTGTATCATATACCTATACACCTTCCACTGCAGTATGTATGCATGGCAGTGTATCATATACCTATACACCCTCCACTGCAGTATGTATGCATGGCAGTGTATCATATACCTCTAAATCCTCCACTGCAGTATGTATGCATGACAGTGTATCATATACCTCTATATCCTCCACTGCAGTATGTATGCATGACAGTGTATCATATACCTCTAAATCCTCCACTGCAGTATGTATGCATGACAGTGTATCATATACCTCTAAATCCTCCACTGCAGTATGTATGCATGGCAGTGTATCATATACCTCTATATCCTCCACTGCAGTATGTATGCATGGCAGTGTATCATATACCTCTATATCCTCCACTGCAGTATGTATGCATGACAGTGTATCATATACCTCTAAATCCTCCACTGCAGTATGTATGCATGACAGTGTATCATATACCTCTATATCCTCCACTGCAGTATGTATGCATGACAGTGTATCATATACCTCTAAATCCTCCACTGCAGTATGTATGCATGACAGTGTATCATATACCTCTAAATCCTCCACTGCAGTATGTATGCATGACAGTGTATCATATACCTCTATATCCTCCACTGCAGTATGTATGGCAGTGTATCATATACCTCTATATCCTCCACTGCAGTATGTATGCATGACAGTGTATCATATACCTCTAAATCCTCCACTGCAGTATGTATGCATGACAGTGTATCATATACCTCTAAATCCTCCACTGCAGTATGTATGCATGACAGTGTATCATATACCTCTAAATCCTCCACTGCAGTATGTATGCATGGCAGTGTATCATATACCTCTAAATCCTCCACTGCAGTATGTATGCATGGCAGTGTATCATATACCTCTAAATCCTCCACTGCAGTATGTATGCATGGCAGTGTATCATATACCTCTAAATCCTCCACTGCAGTATGTATGCATGGCAGTGTATCATATACCTATACACCTTCCACTGCAGTATGTATGCATGACAGTGTATCATATACCTATACACCTTCCACTGCAGTATGTATGCATGACAGTGTATCATATACCTATACACCTTCCACTGCAGTATATATGGCATTGTATCATATACCTCTATATCCTCCACTGCAGTATGTATGCATGACAGTGTATCATATACCTATACACCTTCCACTGCAGTATATATGCATTGTATCATATACCTCTATATCCTCCACTGCAGTATGTATGCATGACAGTGTATCATATACCTCTAAATCCTCCACTGCAGTATGTATGCATGGCAGTGTATCATATACCTCTATATCCTCCACTGCAGTATGTATGCATGGCAGTGTATCATATACCTCTATATCCTCCACTGCAGTATGTATGCATGACAGTGTATCATATACCTCTACATCCTCCACTGCAGTATGTATGCATGGCAGTGTATCATATACCTCTATATCCTCCACTGCAGTATGTATGCATGGCAGTGTATCATATACCTCTATATCCTCCACTGCAGTATGTATGCATGACAGTGTACCATATACCTATACACCTTCCACTGCAGTATGTATGCATGACAGTGTATCATATACCTCTACACCTTCCACTGCAGTATGTATGCATGACAGTGTATCATATACCTATACACCTTCCACTGCAGTATGTATGCATGGCAGTGTATCATATACCTATAAACCCTCCACTGCAGTATGTATGCTTGGCAGTGTATCATATACCTCTATATCCTCCACTGCAGTATGTATGCATGACAGTGTATCATATACCTCTACACCTTCCACTGCAGTATGTATGCATGGCAGTGTATCATATACCTATACACCTTCCACTGCAGTATGTATGCATGGCAGTGTATCATATACCTCTATATCCTCCACTGCAGTATGTATGCATGGCAGTGTATCATATACCTCTATATCCTCCACTGCAGTATGTATGCATGGCAGTGTATCATATACCTATACACCTTCCACTGCAGTATGTATGCATGACAGTGTATCATATACCTCTAAATCCTCCACTGCAGTATGTATGCATGGCAGTGTATCATATACCTCTATATCCTCCACTGCAGTATGTATGCATGGCAGTGTATCATATACCTCTATATCCTCCACTGCAGTATGTATGCATGGCAGTGTATCATATACCTCTATATCCTCCACTGCAGTATGTATGCATGGCATTGTATCATATACCTATACACCTTCCACTGCAGTATGTATGCATGGCAGTGTATCATATACCTCTATATCCTCCACTGCAGTATGTATGCATGGCAGTGTATCATATACCTATACACCCTCCACTGCAGTATGTATGCATGACAGTGTATCATATACCTCTAAATCCTCCACTGCAGTATGTATGCATGACAGTGTATCATATACCTCTAAATCCTCCACTGCAGTATGTATGCATGACAGTGTATCATATACCTCTAAATCCTCCACTGCAGTATGTATGCATGACAGTGTATCATATACCTCTAAATCCTCCACTGCAGTATGTATGCATGACAGTGTATCATATACCTCTAAATCCTCCACTGCAGTATGTATGCATGACAGTGTATCATATACCTCTAAATCCTCCACTGCAGTATGTATGCATGACAGTGTATCATATACCTCTAAATCCTCCACTGCAGTATGTATGCATGACAGTGTATCATATACCTCTAAATCCTCCACTGCAGTATGTATGGCAGTGTATCATATACCTCTAAATCCTCCACTGCAGTATGTATGCATGACAGTGTATCATATACCTCTAAATCCTCCACTGCAGTATGTATGCATGACAATGTATCATATACCTCTAAATCCTCCACTGCAGTATGTATGCATGACAGTGTATCATATACCTCTATACACCCTCCACTGCAGTATGTAGGCATGACAGTGTACCATATACCTCTATACACCCTCCACTGCAGTATGTATGCATGACAGTGTATCATATACCTCTGTACACCCTACACTGCAGTATGTATGCATGACAGTGTATCATATACCTCTAAATCCTCCACTGCAGTATGTATGCATGGCAGTGTATCATATACCTCTAAATCATCCACTGCAGTATGTATGCATGACATTGTAGCATATACCACTATATCCTACACTGCAGTATGTATGCATGGCAGTGTATCATATAACTCTATATCCTCCACTGCAGTATGTATGCGTGGCAGTGTAGCATATACCTCTATATCCTCCACTGCAGTATGTATGCATGGCAGTGTAGCATATACCACTATATCCTACACTGCAGTATGTATGCATGACAGTGTATCATATAACTCTATATCCTCCACTGCAGTATGTATGCGTGGCAGTGTAGCATATACCTCTATATCCTTCACTGCAGTATGTGTGCATGGCAGTGTAGCATATACCACTATATCCTCCACTGCAGTATGTATGCATGGCAGTGTATCATATACCTATACACCTTCCACTGCAGTATGTATGCATGACAGTGTATCATATACCTATACACCTTCCACTGCAGTATGTATGCATGACAGTGTATCGTATACCTATACACCTTCCACTACAGTATGTATGCATGGCAGTGTATCATATACCTATACACCTTCCACTGCAGTATGTATGCATGGCAGTGTACCATATACCTCTAAATCCTCCACTGCAGTATGTATGCATGGCAGTGTATCATATACCTATACACCTTCCACTGCAGTATGTATGCATGACAGTGTATCATATACCTATACACCCTACACTGCAGTATGTATGCATGGCTGTGTACCATATACCTATACACCTTCCACTGCAGTATGTATGCATGACAGTGTATCATATACCTCTATATCATCCACTGCAGTATGTATGCATGACAGTGTATCATATACCTATACACCCTCCACTGCAGTATGTATGCATGACAGTGTATCATATACCTATACACCCTACACTGCAGTATGTATGCATGCCAGTGTATCATATACCTATACACCCTACACTGCAGTACGTATGCATGGCAGTGTATCATATACCTATACACCTTCCACTGCAGTATGTATGCATGACAGTGTATCATATACCTATACACCCTACACTGCAGTATGTATGCATGGCTGTGTACCATATACCTATACACCTTCCACTGCAGTATGTATGCATGACAGTGTATCATATACCTCTATATCATCCACTGCAGTATGTATGCATGACAGTGTATCATATACCTATACACCCTCCACTGCAGTATGTATGCATGACAGTGTATCATATACCTATACACCTTCCACTGCAGTATGTATGCATGGCAGTGTATCATATACCTCTATATCCTCCACTGCAGTATGTATGTATGGCAGTGTATCATATACCTCTACACCTTCCACTGCAGTATGTATGCATGGCAGTGTATCATATACCTATACACCTTCCACTGCAGTATGTATGCATGGCAATGTATCATATACCTCTATATCCTCCACTGCAGTATGTATGCATGGCAGTGTATCATATACCTCTATATCCTCCACTGCAGTATGTATGCATGGCAGTGTAGCATATACCTCTATATCCTCCACTGCAGTATGTATGCATGGCAGTGTATCATATACCTCTATTTCCTCCACTGCAGTATGTATGTATGGCAGTGTATTATATACCTCTATATCCTCCACTACAGTATGTATGCATGGCAGTGTATCATATACCTATAATCCTCCACTGAGTATGTATGCATGCAGTGTATCATATACCTATACACCTTCCACTGCAGTATGTATGCATGGCAGTGTATCATATACCTCTAAATCCTCCACTGCAATATGTATGCATGACAGTGTATCATAAACCTCTAAATCCTCCACTGCAGTATGTATACATGACATTGTATCATATACCTCTAAATCCTCCACTGCAGTATGTATGCACGGCAGTGTATCATATACCTATACATCTTCCAATGCAGTATGTATGCATGGCAGTATATCATATACCTCTACACCTTCCACTGCAGTATGTATGCATGGCAGTGTATCATATACCTATACACCTTCCACTGCAGTATGTATGCATGGCAGTGTATCATATACCTATACACCTTCCACTGCAGTATGTATACATGGCAGTGTATCATATACCTATACACCTTCCACTGCAGTATGTATGCATGGCAGTGTATCATATACCTATACACCTTCCACTGCAGTATGTATGCATGGCAGTGTATCATATACCTATACACCTTCCACTGCAGTATGTATGCATGGCAGTGTATCATATACCTCTAAATCCTCCACTGCAGTATGTATGCATGTCATTGTATCATATACCTCTAAATCCTCCACTGCAGTATGTATGCATGACATTGTATCATATACCTCTAAATCCTCCACTGCAGTATGTATGCATGACAGTGTATCATATACCTCTAAATCCTCCACTGCAGTATGTATACATGGCAGTGTATCATATACCTCTAAATCCTCCACTGCAGTATGTATGCATGACAGTGTATCATATACCTCTAAATCCTCCACTGCAGTATGTATGCATGGCAGTGTATCATATACCTATACACCTTCCACTGCAGTA
Organism: Archivesica marissinica; assembly: GCA_014843695.1. Classification (NCBI taxonomy): domain Eukaryota; kingdom Metazoa; phylum Mollusca; class Bivalvia; order Venerida; family Vesicomyidae; genus Archivesica; species Archivesica marissinica. The sequence goes on from JABXNX010003995.1 coordinate 10,676, forward strand.
TGTATGCATGACAGCGTATCATATACCTATACACCTTCCACTGCAGTATGTATGCATGACAGTGTATCATATACCTATACACCTTCCACTGCAGTATGTATGCATGGCAGTGTATCATATACCTATACACCTTCCACTGCAGTATGTATGCATGACAGTGTATCATATACCTATACACCTTCCACTGCAGTATGTATGCATGACAGTGTATCATATACCTATACACCTTCCACTGCAGTATGTATGCATGGCAGTGTATCATATACCTATACACCTTCCACTGCAGTATGTATGCATGACAGTGTATCATATACCTATACACCTTCCACTGCAGTATGTATGCATGACAGTGTATCATATACCTATACACCTTCCACTGCAGTATGTATGCATGACAGTGTATCATATACCTCTAAATCCTCCACTGCAGTATGTATACATGGCAGTGTATCATATACCTATACATCTTCCACTGCAGTATGTATGCATGGCAGTGTATCATATACCTCTACACCTTCCACTGCAGTATGTATGCATGGCAGTGTATCATATACCTATACACCTTCCACTGCAGTATGTATGCATGGCAGTGTATCATATACCTATACACCTTCCACTGCAGTATGTATGCATGGCAGTGTATCATATACCTATACACCTTCCACTGCAGTATGTATGCATGACAGTGTATCATATACCTATATATCCTCCACTGCAGTATGTATGCATGGCAGTGTATCATATACCTATACACCTTCCACTGCAGTATGTATGCATGGCAGTGTATCATATACCTATACACCTTCCACTGCAGTATGTATGCATGGCAGTGTATCATATACCTATACACCTTCCACTGCAGTATGTATGCATGGCAGTGTATCATATACCTATACACCTTCCACTGCAGTATGTATGCATGACAGCGTATCATATACCTATACACCTTCCACTGCAGTATGTATGCATGACAGTGTATCATATACCTATACACCTTCCACTGCAGTATGTATGCATGACAGTGTATCATAAACCTCTAAATCCTCCACTGCAGTATGTATACATATACATCTTCCACTGCAGTATGTATGCATGGCAGTGTATCATATACCTATACACCTTCCACTGCAGTATGTATGCATGGCAATGTATCATATACCTCTACACCTTCCACTGCAGTATGTATGCATGGCAGTGTATCATATACCTATACACCTTCCACTGCAGTATGTATGCATGGCAGTGTATCATATACCTATACACCTTCCACTGCAGTATGTATACATGGCAGTGTATCATATACCTATACACCTTCCACTGCAGTATGTATGCATGACAGTGTATCATATACCTATGTATCCTCCACTGCAGTATGTATGCATGGCAGTGTATCATATACCTATACACCTTCCACTGCAGTATGTATGCATGGCAGTGTATCATATACCTATACACCCTCCACTGCAGTATGTATGCATGGCAGTGTATCAGATACCTCTATATCCTCCAGTACAGTATGTATGCATGGCAGTGTATCATATACCTATATATCCTCCACTGCAGTATGTATGCATGACAGTGTATCATATACCTCTAAATCCTCCACTGCAGTATGTATGCATGACAGTGTATAATATACCTATATATAAATCCTCCACTGCAGTATGTATGCATGACAATGTATCATATACCTCTAAATCCTCCAATGCAGTATGTATGCATGACAGTGTATCATATACCTCTATACACCCTCCACTGCAGTATGTAGGCATGACAGTGTACCTTATACCTCTATACACCCTCCACTGCAGTATGTATGCATGACAGTGTATCATATACCTCTGTACACCCTACACTGCAGTATGTATGCATGGCAGTGTATCATATATACCTATACACCTTCCACTGCAGTATGTATGCATGACAGTGTATCATATACCTCTAAATCCTCCAATGCAGTATGTATGCATGGCAGTGTATCATATACCTCTATATCCTCCACTGCAGTATGTATGCATGGCAGTGTATCATATACCTCTATATCCTCCACTGCAGTACGTATGCATGGCAGTGTATCATATACCTCTATATCCTCCACTGCAGTATGTATGCATGGCATTGTATCATATACCTATACACCTTCCACTGCAGTATGTATGCATGGCAGTGTAGCATATACCTCTATATCCTCCACTGCAGTATGTATGCATGGCAGTGTATCATATACCTATACACCGTCCACTGCAGTATGTATGCATGACAGTGTATCATATACCTCTAAATCCTCCACTGCAGTACGTATGCATGACACTGTATCATATACCTCTAAATCCTCCACTGCAGTATGTATGCATGACAGTGTATCATATACCTCTAAATCCTCCACTGCAGTATGTATGCATGACAATGTATCATATACCTCTAAATCCTCCACTGCAGTATGTATGCATGACAGTGTATCATATACCTCTAAATCCTCCACTACAGTATGTATGCATGACACTGTATCATATACCTCTAAATCCTCCACTGCAGTGTGTATGCATGACAGTGTATCATATACCTCTAAATACTCCACTGCAGTATGTATGCATGACAGTGTATCATATACCTCTAAATCCTCCACTACAGTATATATGGCAATGTATCATATACCTCTAAATCCTCCACTGCAGTATGTATGCATGACAGTGTATCATATACCTCTAAATCCTCCACTACAGTATGTATGCATGACAGTGTATCATATACCTCTAAATCCTCCACTGCAGTATGTATGCATGACAGTGTATCATATACCTCTAAATCCTCCACTGCAGTATGTATGCATGACAGTGTATAATATACCTATAAATCCTCCACTGCAGTATGTATGCATGACAATGTATCATATACCTCTAAATCCTCCAATGCAGTATGTATGCATGACAGTGTATCATATACCTCTATACACCCTCCACTGCAGTATGTAGGCATGACAGTGTACCTTATACCTCTATACACCCTCCACTGCAGTATGTATGCATGACAGTGTATCATATACCTCTGTACACCCTACACTGCAGTATGTATGCATGACAGTGTATCATATACCTCTAAATCCTCCACTGCAGTATGTATGCATGGCAGTGTATCATATACCTCTAAATCATCCACTGCAGTATGTATGCATGACATTGTAGCATATACCACTATATCCTACACTGCAGTATGTATGCATGGCAGTGTATCATATAACTCTATATCCTCCACTGCCGTATGTATGCGTGGCAGTGTAGCATATACCTCTATATCCTCCACTGCAGTATGTATGCATGGCAGTGTAGCATATACCACTATATCCTACACTGCAGTATGTATGCATGACAGTGTATCATATAACTCTATATCCTCCACTGCAGTATGTATGCGTGGCAGTGTAGCATATACCTCTATATCCTTCATTGCAGTATGTGTGCATGGCAGTGTAGCATATACCACTATATCCTCCACTGCAGTATGTATGCATGGCAGTGTATCATATACCTATACACCTTCCACTGCAGTATGTATGCATGACAGTGTATCATATACCTATACACCTTCCACTGCAGTATGTATGCATGACAGTGTATCGTATACCTATACACCTTCCACTACAGTATGTATGCATGGCAGTGTATCATATACCTATACACCTTCCACTGCAGTATGTATGCATGGCAGTGTACCATATACCTCTAAATCCTCCACTGCAGTAAGTATGCATGGCAGTGTATCATATACCTATACACCTTCCACTGCAGTATGTATGCATGACAGTGTATCATATACCTATACACCCTACACTGCAGTATGTATGCATGGCTGTGTACCATATACCTATACACCTTCCACTGCAGTATGTATGCATGACAGTGTATCATATACCTCTATATCATCCACTGCAGTATGTATGCATGACAGTGTATCATATACCTATACACCCTCCACTGCAGTATGTATGCATGACAGTGTATCATATACCTATACACCCTACACTGCAGTATGTATGCATGCCAGTGTATCATATACCTATACACCCTACACTGCAGTACGTATGCATGGCAGTGTATCATATACCTATACACCTTCCACTGCAGTATGTATGCATGACAGTGTATCATATACCTATACACCCTACACTGCAGTATGTATGCATGGCTGTGTACCATATACCTATACACCTTCCACTGCAGTATGTATGCATGACAGTGTATCATATACCTCTATATCATCCACTGCAGTATGTATGCATGACAGTGTATCATATACCTATACACCCTCCACTGCAGTATGTATGCATGACAGTGTATCATATACCTATACACCTTCCACTGCAGTATGTATGCATGGCAGTGTATCATATACCTCTATATCCTCCACTGCAGTATGTATGTATGGCAGTGTATCATATACCTCTACACCTTCACTGCAGTATGTATGCATGGCAGTGTATCATATACCTATACACCTTCCACTGCAGTATGTATGCATGGCAGTGTATCATATACCTCTATATCCTCCACTGCAGTATGTATGCATGGCAGTGTATCATATACCTCTATATCCTCCACTGCAGTATGTATGCATGGCAGTGTAGCATATACCTCTATATCCTCCACTGCAGTATGTATGCATGGCAGTGTATCATATACCTCTATTTCCTCCACTGCAGTATGTATGTATGGCAGTGTATTATATACCTCTATATCCTCCACTACAGTATGTATGCATGGCAGTGTATCATATACCTATATATCCTCCACTGTAGTATGTATGCATGGCAGTGTATCATATACCTATACACCTTCCACTGCAGTATGTATGCATGGCAGTGTATCATATACCTCTAAATCCTCCACTGCAATATGTATGCATGACAGTGTATCATAAACCTCTAAATCCTCCACTGCAGTATGTATACATGACATTGTATCATATACCTCTAAATCCTCCACTGCAGTATGTATGCATGGCAGTGTATCATATACCTATACATCTTCCAATGCAGTATGTATGCATGGCAGTATATCATATACCTATACACCTTCCACTGCAGTATGTATGCATGGCAGTGTATCATATACCTATACACCTTCCACTGCAGTATGTATGCATGGCAGTGTATCATATACCTATACACCTTCCACTGCAGTATGTATGCATGGCAGTGTATCATATACCTATACACCTTCCACTGCAGTATGTATGCATGGCAGTGTATCATATACCTCTAAATCCTCCACTGCAGTATGTATGCATGTCAGTGTATCATATACCTCTAAATCCTCCACTGCAGTATGTATGCATGACAGTGTATCATATACCTCTAAATCCTCCACTGCAGTATGTATGCATGACAGTGTATCATATACCTCTAAATCCTCCACTGCAGTATGTATGCATGGCAGTGTATCATATACCTCTAAATCCTCCACTGCAGTATGTATGCATGACAGTGTATCATATACCTCTAAATCCTCCACTGCAGTATGTATGCATGGCAGTGTATCATATACCTATACACCTTCCACTGCAGTATGTATGCATGACAGTGTATCATATACCTATACACCTTCCACTGCAGTATGTATGCATGACAGTGTATCATATACCTATACACCTTCCACTGCAGTATGTATGCATGGCAGTGTATCATATACCTATACACCTTCCACTGCAGTATGTATGCATGACAGTGTATCATATACCTATACACCTTCCACTGCAGTATGTATGCATGACAGTGTATCATATACCTATACACCTTCCACTGCAGTATGTATGCATGGCAGTGTATCATATACCTATACACCTTCCACTGCAGTATGTATGCATGACAGTGTATCATATACCTATACACCTTCCACTGCAGTATGTATGCATGACAGTGTATCATATACCTATACACCTTCCACTGCAGTATGTATGCATGACAGTGTATCATATACCTCTACATCCTCCACTGCAGTATGTATGCATGGCAGTGTATCATATACCTATACACCTTCCACTGCAGTATGTATGCATGGCAGTGTATCATATACCTCTATATCCTCCACTGCAGTATGTATGCATGGCAGTGTATCATATACCTCTATATCCTCCACTGCAGTATGTATGCATGGCAGTGTATCATATACCTATACACCTTCCACTGCAGTATGTATGCATGACAGTGTATCATATACCTCTACATCCTCCACTGCAGTATGTATGCATGACAGTGTATCATATACCTATATATCCTCCACTGCAGTATGTATGCATGGCAGTGTATCATATACCTCTATATCCTCCACTGCAGTATGTATGCATGGCAGTGTATCATATACCTCTAAATCCTCCACTGCAGTATGTATGCATGGCAGTGTATCATATACCTATACACCTTCCACTGCAGTATGTATGCATGGCAGTGTATCATATACCTCTATATCCTCCACTGCAGTATGTATGCATGGCAGTGTATCATATACCTCTAAATCCTCCACTGCAGTATGTATGCATGACAGTGTATCATATACCTCTATACACCCTCCACTGCAGTATGTATGCATGACAGTGTATCATATACCTCTAAATCCTCCACTGCAGTATGTATGCATGACAGTGTATCATATACCTCTAAATCCTCCACTGCAGTATGTATGCATGACAGTGTATCATATACCTCTAAATCCTCCACTGCAGTATGTATGCATGACAGTGTATCATATACCTCTAAATCCTCCACTGCAGTATGTATGCATGACAGTGTATCATATACCTCTAAATCCTCCACTGCAGTATGTATGCATGACAGTGTATCATATACCTCTAAATCCTCCACTGCAGTATGTATGCATGACAGTGTATCATATACCTCTATATCCTCCACTGCAGTATGTATGCATGACAGTGTATCATATACCTCTAAATCCTCCACTGCAGTATGTATGCATGACAGTGTATCATATACCTCTATCCCCACTGCAGTATGTATGCATGACAGTGTATCATATACCTCTATATCCTCCACTGCAGTATGTATGCATGACAGTGTATCATATACCTCTATATCCTCCACTGCAGTATGTATGCATGACAGTGTATCATATACCTCTATATCCTCCACTGCAGTATGTATGCATGACAGTGTATCATATACCTCTAAATCCTCCACTGCAGTATGTATGCATGACAGTGTATCATATACCTCTACATCCTCCACTGCAGTATGTATGCATGACAGTGTATCATATACCTATACACCTTCCACTGCAGTATGTATGCATGACAGTGTATCATATACCTATACACCTTCCACTGCAGTATATATGGCATTGTATCATATACCTCTATATCCTCCACTGCAGTATGTATGCATGGCAGTGTATCATATACCTCTATATCCTCCACTGCAGTATGTATGCATGGCAGTGTATCATATACCTCTATATCCTCCACTGCAGTATGTATGCATGACAGTGTATCATATACCTCTACACCCTCCACTGCAGTATGTATGCATGACAGTGTATCATATACCTATACACCTTCCACTGCAGTATGTATGCATGACAGTGTATCATATACCTATACACCTTCCACTGCAGTATGTATGCATGGCAGTGTATCATATACCTATACACCTTCCACTGCAGTATGTATGCATGGCAGTGTATCATATACCTATACACCCTCCACTGCAGTATGTATGCATGGCAGTGTATCATATACCTCTAAATCCTCCACTGCAGTATGTATGCATGACAGTGTATCATATACCTCTATATCCTCCACTGCAGTATGTATGCATGACAGTGTATCATATACCTCTAAATCCTCCACTGCAGTATGTATGCATGACAGTGTATCATATACCTCTAAATCCTCCACTGCAGTATGTATGCATGGCAGTGTATCATATACCTCTATATCCTCCACTGCAGTATGTATGCATGGCAATGTATCATATACCTCTATATCCTCCACTGCAGTATGTATGCATGACAGTGTATCATATACCTCTACACCTTCCACTGCAGTATGTATGCATGGCAGTGTATCATATACCTCTAAATCCTCCACTGCAGTATGTATGCATGACAGTGTATCATATACCTCTATATCCTCCACTGCAGTATGTATGCATGACAGTGTATCATATACCTCTATATCCTCCACTGCAGTATGTATGCATGACAGTGTATCATATACCTCTATATCCTCCACTGCAGTATGTATGCA
>JABXNX010000113.1:0-89011 GCA_014843695.1 Archivesica marissinica
TACATATTTATTTTCCTTGTATTATGATACAACCGTGCCAGCTGTATGTATTGTTAGTTTATACATATTTATTTTCCTTGTATTACGATACAACCGTGCCAGCTGTATGTATTGTTAGTTTATACATATTTATTTTCCTTGTATTATGATACAAACGTGCCAGCTGTATGTATTGTTAGTTTATACATATTTATTTACTTTGTATTATGATACAACCGTGCCAGTTGTATGTATTGTTAGGTTATACATATTTATTTTCCTTGTATTACGATACAACCGTGCCAGCTGTATATATTGTTAGTTTATACATATTTATTTTCCTTGTATTATGATACAACCGTGCCAGCTGTATGTATTGTTAGTTTATACATATTTATTTTCCTTGTATTACGATACAACCGTGCCAGCTGTATGTATTGTTAGTTTATACATATTTATTTTCCTTGTATTACGATACAACCGTGCCAGCTGTATGTATTGTTAGTTTATACATATTTATTTTCCTTGTATTATGATACAACCGTGCCAGCTGTATATATTGTTAGTTTATACATATTTATTTTCCTTGTATTATGATACAACCGTGCCAGCTGTATGTATTGTTAGTTTATACATATTTATTTTCCTTGTATTATGATACAACCGTGCCAGCTGTATGAATTGTTAGTTTATACATATTTATTTTCCTTGTATTATGATACAACCGTGCCAGCTGTATGTATTGTTAGTTTATACATATTTATTTTCCTTGTATTAAGATACAACCGTGCCAGCTGTATGTATTGTTAGTTTATACATATTTATTTTCCTTGTATTATGATACAACCGTGCCAGCTGTATGTATTGTTAGTTTATATATATTTATTTTCCTTGTATTATGATACAATCGTGCCAGCTGTATGTATTGTTAGTTTATACATATTTATTTTCCTTGTATTAAGATACAACCGTGCCAGCTGTATATATTGTTAGTTTATACATATTTATTTTCCTTGTATTATGATACAACCGTGCCAGCTGTATGTATTGTTAGTCTATACATATTTATTTTCCTTGTATTATGATACAACTGTGCCAGCTGTATGTATTGTTAGTTTATACATATTTATTTACTTTGTATTAAGATACAACCGTGCCAGCTGTATGTATTGTTAGTTTATACATATTTATTTTCCTTGTATTATGATACAACCGTGCCAGTTGTATGTATTGTTAGTTTATACATATTTATTTTCCTTGTATTAAGATACAACCGTGCCAGTTGTATGTATTGTTAGTTTATACATATTTATTTTCCTTGTATTATGATACAACCGTGCCAGCTGTATGTATTGTTAGTTTATGCATATTTATTTTCCTTGTATTACGATACAACCGTGCCAGCTGTATGTATTGTTAGTTTATACATATTTATTTTCCTTGTATTATGATACAACCGTGCCAGCTGTATGTATTGTTAGGTTATACATATTTATTTTCCTTGTATTATGATACAACCGTGCCAGCTGTATATATTGTTAGTTTATACATATCTATTTTCCTTGTATTAAGATACAACCGTGCCAGCTGTATGTATTGTTAGTTTATACATATTTATTTTCCTTGTATTATGATACAACCGTGCCAGCTGTATGTATTGTTAGTTTATACATATTTATTTTCCTTGTATTATGATACAACCGTGCCAGCTGTATGTATTGTTAGTTTATACATATTTATTTTCCTTGTATTATGATACAACCGTGCCAGCTGTATGTATTGTTAGTTTATACATATTTATTTTCCTTGTATTATGATACAACCGTGCCAGCTGTATATATTGTTAGTTTATACATATTTATTTTCCTTGTATTATGATACAACCGTGCCAGCTGTATGTATTGTTAGTTTATACATATTTATTTTCCTTGTATTATGATACAACCGTGCCAGCTGTATGTATTGTTAGTTTATACATATTTATTTTCCTTGTATTATGATACAACCGTGCCAGCTGTATGTATTGTTAGTTTATACATATTTATTTTCCTTGTATTATGATACAACCGTGCCAGCTGTATGTATTGTTAGTTTATACATATTTATTTTCCTTGTATTATGATACAACCGTGCCAGCTGTATATATTGTTAGTTTATACATATTTATTTTCCTTGTATTATGATACAACGTGCCAGCTGTATTATTGTTAGTTTATACATATTTATTTTCCTTGTATTATGATACAACCGTGCCAGCTGTATGTATTGTTAGTTTATACATATTTATTTTCCTTGTATTATGATACAACCGTGCCAGCTGTATATATTGTTAGTTTATACATATTTATTTTCCTTGTATTATGATACAACCGTGCCAGCTGTATGTATTGTTTGTTATACATATTTATTTTCCTTGTATTATGATACAACCGTGCCAGCTGTATGTATTGTTATTTATACATATTTATTTTCCTTGTATTACGATACAACCGTGCCAGCTGTATATATTGTTAGTTTATACATATTTATTTTCCTTGTATTATGATACAACCGTGCCAGCTGTATGTATTGTTAGTTTATACATATTTATTTTCCTTGTATTACGATACAACCGTGCCAGCTGTATGTATTGTTAGTTTATACATATTTATTTTCCTTGTATTACGATACAACCGTGCCAGCTGTATATATTGTTAGTTTATACATATTTATTTTCCTTGTATTATGATACAACCGTGCCAGCTGTATGTATTGTTAGTTTATACATATTTATTTTCCTTGTATTATGATACAACCGTGCCAGCTGTATGTATTGTTAGTTTATACATATTTATTTTCCTTGTATTAAGATACAACCGTGCCAGCTGTATATATTGTTAGTTTATACATATTTATTTTCCTTGTATTATGATACAACCGTGCCAGCTGTATGTATTGTTAGTTTATGCATATTTATTTTCCTTGTATTATGATACAACCGTGCCAGCTGTATATATTGTTAGTTTATACATATTTAGTTTCCTTGTATTACGATACAACCGTGCCAGCTGTATATATTGTTAGTTTATACATATTTATTTTCCTTGTATTATGATACAACCGTGCCAGCTGTATATATTGTTAGTTTATACATATTTATTTTCCTTGTATTACGATACAACCGTGCCAGCTGTATGTATTGTTAGTTTATACATATTTATTTTCCTTGTATTACGATACAACCGTGCCAGCTGTATGTATTGTTAGTTTATACATATTTATTTTCCTTGTATTATGATACAACCGTGCCAGCTGTATGTATTATTACACTTGTGTCTATAATACATTGTTCACGCCGCTCATTCAACGTGTCCGAACAATGGGAGACATCGATGAGTTACTGCCGCTGAATACTCCCTAAAAGTATATAAGTCCCTTTAATTGGCGCGGGAGTCGTGCTAGCGCAGTGATAGCGCGTTCGTTATATGTGCGAAAGGCCCGGAGTTCGAGCCCCGTTGGAGCCGTTACGATTGTGCCCTTCGGCAAGACATTTAACTCCCACGTTGCCTTTTCTCTCTCCCTCGTGGCGATGGATTCCATCAGGAATGGGGTCTCAAGAGTGATTAATATAAGTTGTAAGAACTTGTTTCGCAATCGAGCTAAAATAAATTTGTATAGAAATTGGAAATGAGCAGTTTCTGTGGATACTTTGCAGCATGTTCTGGTCAATATTATTTTGATTAAAATCATCTACTTAAGAGCTGCTGCATTACTTAGTGTAAAGTACGTGTACGGTCAGATTTTGGTCAGTGTATAATGTTGCATTATATGCAACAGAAGCAGTCTCGATGTTTTAACCACGGTTTGCTTTGGTCGCGAAACAAAGCAACATTTGAAATGTATGCGTAATAAAATGCACAAATTTACAAAATATATGAGGTGTGCGAAATAAATTTGATTGACGACGAATTAAAAATGTTCAGATCTGAATCGTATATGAATTAGTAATAACAAATATCGGAGTTCCTGGACCGATGCAATCTTGGTGCGATTATAATAATACAAAAAAATACCTTTCAAAACAGGTAATTTGAATAAGACAATTATATAAATAATTATTAAACAACCAAAAGCCACTCAGAATGCACCCCCGTCCTCCAACTCCCCACTTAGGGAGGAGAGGAACGGTCATCAATAACAGGGGCCAAGTCTCCCGGCTAAGGGTGACAGCCCCTGTTCGCTTCGCGCTCAGAAGGGAGTGCTATTTCTCGTCCTCGTGGTTTTGGGTCCCGTCAGTTTTACCTGACGTCCTGGCGACACTTTTTGTTTTTTCATAAAATGTTATTACATTATATTTATTTACAACATAAAATCCCACACTGTAAAGCAGCGGAGACCCGACTATTTAAAAAGAGACATATGGTATATATATAATTATTGATATTGATATTTAACAGAAAGTAACACTCGCTTTATAGCATGCGCTCATGAGTGCTCACATACACGTGCTATCGCTCATATAAGTGAGCAGTCACAAACACATGTTAACCTTAATCACATAACACAACTTAAATGAGCATTGAAAGATTTAATATTTGATAGTCCGTTTTTATTAAGTCCTAAATTTCACACATCTAAATATATCATTTCCATTAATAGTTCTAAATATCACAGTTCCGGGAATACACGACTGAAGTTCATCACAAATTCACTGAATAATTTTAACATTTTGACATACTATTAGAAAGTTGAAACACTAGAATGGGGCGAGTGTTCATATATGCGCATATAGACATATAAATATATAGAGAGATTAATAGTCGGGATTACAAATTTGATTAGTAAGAACATGAAGCTGGAGTTTTAACTACTTTATATATATTAATAAATAATTTTACAAATGGAAACTTTAAATTGTAAACGCCAGGCCTGCGCATGTCATTTCGTCTCCCCGCGATTAAGGACCGGGTAAAATCCGTCCTCCCGGGGAGAGGCGATCACACACAAAATGCCACCTGTATGGTGTATGTCCGACTTGGGCCATAGCGTGTGACGCTCCCAGTCAACTATCCCGACACCTGGAAGGACAACTGACCAAGTGCGCCACAGTCACAGTCGACCAGAAGAAAAAGTGCCTATATAGATAGACATGGTAAATAAGGAAATAGCTTCATTTTGAACAGGAAAACTCCAACTTTACAGAAAGGTTACTGCATAATATATGCATATATATATATATATATACACTGAACCAAATTTCTAAACGGCTTAATCATTTAATACATTTTATTCCATATGTTTATACAACAATTCACTAAAATTAAAAAAGCGGCTAAAACGTAACAATGAAAACAATAAGGTCACCCTCATAACAAAAAGTCACAAATCTGAAAACATCGCTATTATGGTATTTCAATACCTCGTATGTCCCCCTTCTGCGGCAATAACGGCACGACACCTTGTCCTCATTGATACAATGTATCTTTGGAGATAGCTTTGCGGAATTGTTGCCCATGCCTGCATTATGTCACGCACTAATTCACGCATGTTAAGTTGCTGTGGTTGGGCTCTGACCTTCCTTTTCAACAGGTCCCATACATGTTCTATGGGGTTCAAATCGGGGCTTTTCGCCGGCCATGGAAGAGTTTGCACGTTGTTAGCAGCCAACATAGCCCGAGTGTTCCTGGCAACATGGCAGGGTGCGTTGTCTTGTGCCAAAATCATACCACGATTTCCATTAACATGCGGTACAAGGACGGGTTGTAGGATATCGTTTTGATATATTCTGGCATTTAAGTTACTCGAATTGGTACAATGGGTGTCCTAGTATGCATTGACACGCCAGCCCAGACCATCAATGAGCCGCCTCCGTACGTATCGACCTGTACTACACATTTTGCACTGTTTCGCTCGCCCCGACGGCGGTATGCTCGGACGCGTCCGTCGGCCCCACGGAGTGTAAACCGTTACTCATCCACAAATATAACATTAGACCAGTCCGCTCTCGTAAACCTGAAATGCCGTCTAGCCCATGCTAACCGTGCCCGTCTATGGTCTCTGGTTAGAATTGGACCATTTCGTGGTCGTCGGGCTCGTAATCCGACGGCTCTGAGACGATTACGTACAGTTTGTGCATGGATGTGGCGGTTATGTGTGCCATTAGTGACCCTTGTCGTTCTGGTTGCTGGGTGAAGCGGTCCCGTAAGTGGGAAACAATAATGTACCGGTCCTGTCTGCGTGTGGTTACCCTGCCTTTAGGGCGTCGTCGGATGTCGGCTACACTTCCGGTATGTCTAAGCTTCACCCATAGCTGCTGAATGGTGGAATGCTGTCTATTGAAATGTCGAGCAACCTGAAATGATAATAAAAGGGCCATAACTCCGAAGTTCCTAGAGTGATATTGCTGGTTATCGGACTTTCAAAATGGCTGTATAAGAATATAACATTTGATGATATTTGACAACATAGAGGTCAACTGGTTAATTTCATCGCAAATGTGTACCTACCTGCCTAATTGAAGTACCAGCATCCAGCATGCCAACAGCTCGCCCGCGTTCTTCAATGCTTATTCTCGCCATGTTTTGTGCGTTTTATATTCTGTACTAGACAGGGATTATACTACATATAAAATGGACACTCGCCATGCTATGCACGTGGCCCTCGTGCCGATTTATACAAATCGGTCTCTCCTTTCCGCTTGATCAAATCTGGCACCAGAAACGTGTTTTCTTTTTAGATATCGATTTATTATAGCGTATAGAACTCCGTTGCCAATTTTAGAATGTATACATATAACGATTCTCTTGAAATCGCATTTTATATATTGGCCGTTTAGAAATTTGGTTCAGTGTATATATATATATATATAACGACGAATTAAAATGTTTTGATCTCAATCGTATATGAATTATTAAGAACAAACATCATAGATCCTGGACCGATGCAATCTTGATGTGATTTTAATACGCCAAAAAATACCTTTTAAAATAGGTAATTTGAATTAGACAATTATATAAATAATTATTAAACAACCAAAACCCACTCAGAATGCACCCCCTTCCTCCAACTCCTCACTTAGGGAGGAGAGGAACGGTCATCAATAACAGGGGCCAGGTCTCCATAAAGGTGACAGCCCCTGTTCGCTTCGCGCTCAGAAGGAAGTGCTATTTCTCGTCCTCGTGGTTTTGGGTCCCGTCAGTTTTACCTGACGTCCTGGCGACACTTACTATAGAAATGATCCCTAAGAGTAAGGTCTTAAATATTTAACATTTAAAAATCCATTTTATAAAATTCTGAGCAAACATACGATCAAAATTTGCAAATACAGTAATAAAATATAGTCATAAGCAACAAATAAATGCAACAACTTTGTAGAGATATAACTCAAGAAATATGCTAAATATATATTTATAAAGATTTATTTATCAATAGTTTTACTTTAACGTAACACATTTACAGACTGTTACTATATATGTGTAATTGTTCATAAACTTTTAGCGCGAAAGTGGCGACAACCTACCGCGTAAATATAGTACATCGAGTATATCGATATTGGAGGCATTGCTGCCCTTTAATGTTTCAACATTTACAGACTGTTACTACCGCCTGCATCAACAGCAGAGGTGCGCACACAAGATACTGATCGAAAAAAAAACACCAGAACTGCGATTAAAACAACTTTAAATGCATTTTTGAATGTGACCTGATGCTTTGAGTACTTTTGCAACTTTGATTTTAGCACCGTCTCCTTTCTCGCATAGAAAAAGCTACTTAAACTGACCGTGACTTAAAATCTGATATGTCTGACAGATTCTACAGGGTCTGATCTAAAGCTTAGTACCAAATGTATAGGCTTTCGGTTAAATAGGCGATGAGAAATCACAGAAAACAAAGTGCACACTTTATTTTGGAATTGAGTATATTTTATATTATTCAATCAGTGTTTTAACTCGCCAATGTTTATATACATCAGCATGTTTGTATACAAGTGACTGACCTAATTAATCGAACTGTGAAACGAAACACCACTAGAATATAGATAATAATGCACATGTTTGCATATTTATTTTCCTTGTATTATGATACAACCGTGCCAGTTGTATGTATTGTTAGTTTATACATATTTATTTTCCTTGTATTACGATACAACCGTGCCAGCTGTATGTATTGTTAGTTTATACATATTTATTTTCCTTGTATTACGATACAACCGTGCCAGCTGTATGTATTGTTAGTTTATACATATTTATTTTCCTTGTATTACGATACAACCGTGCCAGTTGTATATATTGTTAGTTTATACATATTTATTTTCCTTGTATTACGATACAACCGTGCCAGCTGTATATATTGTTAGTTTATACATATTTATTTTCCTTGTATTACGATACAACCGTGCCAGCT
Source organism: Archivesica marissinica (assembly GCA_014843695.1). Classification (NCBI taxonomy): domain Eukaryota; kingdom Metazoa; phylum Mollusca; class Bivalvia; order Venerida; family Vesicomyidae; genus Archivesica; species Archivesica marissinica. Next base: position 8,362 of record JABXNX010000113.1, read on the forward strand.
GTATATATTGTTAGTTTATACATATTTATTTTCCTTGTATTACGATACAACCGTGCCAGTTGTATATATTGTTAGTTTATACATATTTATTTTCCTTGTATTACGATACAACCGTGCCAGCTGTATGTATTGTTAGTTTATACATATTTATTTTCCTTGTATTACGATACAACCGTGCCAGCTGTATGTATTGTTACACTTGTGTCTATAATACATTGTTCACGCCGCTCATTCAACGTGTCCGAACAATGGGAGACAACGATGAGTTACTGCCCCTGAATACTCCCTAAAAGTATATAAGTCCCTTTAATTGGCGCGGGTGTCGTGCTAGCGCAGTGATAGCGCGTTCGTTTCATGTGCGAAAGGCCCGGAGTTCGAGCCCCGTTGGAGCCGTTACGATTGTGCCCTTCGGCAAGACATTTAACTCCCACGTTGCCTCTTCTCTCCTCCCTCGTGGCGATGGATTCAATCAGGAATGAGGTCTCAAGAGTGATTAATATAAGTTGTAAGAACTTGTTTCGCAATAGAGCTATATATTAATTTGTATAAAATAAGAAATTAGCAGTTTCTGTGGATACTTTGCAGCATGTTCTGGGTCAATATTATTTTGATTAAAATCATCTACTTAAGAGCTGCTGCATTACTTAGTGTAAAGTACGTGTACGAAGGTCAGATTTTGGTCAGTGTATAATGTTGCATTACATGTATACACTTTGCAACAGGAGCATTCTCGATGTTTTGACCATGGTGTTTGCTTTGGTCGCGAAACAAAGTAACATTTGAAATGTATGTGCAATAAAATGCACAAATTTACAAACTATACTGAGCCAAAAAAGAAAGTATCCACCCTTATTTTTTGAATTATTTCATTAATATGAACAATTCGCCAAAATAACCAAAAATAATGTACATGCATTTATTAGGAGTACCTGTTAACCTTGGATTTATCAACATTTAGCCAAGTGCTAAACCGCAAGGATCGATTATCTTGTTTTGGACGTGCGCCTCGTGCAGTGATGGTCGATATCCGGTGTTGGTATCTGACTGCACTGATTGACCAGCAGTTAGGCACAATACAAAAATATCACATCAGATTCAATCAAAGCACAATGCCACGGCTAAATAACGACCAACGAAATCAGGCGATTGGGATGCTGAACGCTGGCACATCAGTAGCCGATCTATCCAGGCTGTTCGGCTGCACGAGGGCAACACTTAACCGCTTGCGTACACGTTTCCAGATCAGGGGAATTGTTCGCGACCGTCCCCGAGGCGTGTACATTACGCTTCAATATTTACGTAACCGACGTCTATCATCATCAGTAACAGCGCGACGGCATGGAATCAATGCACAGACAGTTCGGAACCGACTTCGGCAAAATAATGACCCAATTCGTCCGTACAGACCGTACTTTGGCCACATTTTAACCAGGCGTCATCGGGCTTCGAGACGTGATTGGTGCCGACGTCACCGACGTTTGCGACGAGCTGATTGGAGTGTTATTTTCGGATGAATCTCGATTTAATTTCAGCCATGCCGACGGGCGTGAAAGAGTTTATCGCCGTCAGGGAGAGAGTTACGCTGATGCGTGCGTCATTGAAAGAGACCGTTTTGGGGGAGGTTCAGTTTTAGTCTGGGGCGGGATAATGAATGGTCAAAAGACTCGTCTAATCGTTATTCACGGAAACATTAATGCCCAGACCTACGTCAATAATGTTCTTCAACCAGAAGTGCTTCCGTGTATTCAGCGTAATGGACATAACGTCACACGTATGCATGACAATGCCCGGCCCCATACAGCAGCACTTACTCGACGCTTCTTGACGAATAATAACGTGAACGTTGTAGACTGGCTGGCAGTTAGTCCTGATTTGAATCCCATCCCATATTTGGGACGAGTTAGGACGCCGTGTTAGAACAAATCATGTAATCAACACTGTACAGGACCGTTCAGCAGCATTGCAGGCTGAATGGAACAACCTACCGGCACCTTATATACAGCATTACGTCGACAGCATGCGACGGCGGATATTGACGTACATTGTGCAACACGGCGGACACATGAGATATTAGCTCTTTCACTACAACCCTCATCACAATTTCACTGCAGAAAAATCCCATTTAATGGAATTTTTAACTTTCCAGATAGCTAATGCAGATTTATCAAAACAGTTGTTATTTCGGAAATCGATCCCTGTGTCATATCGATCCAGTTTGTTCGATGAAATACGTATCACAGCTGCTTCAAAATGTTACAGGATATCAAAAAAGGTTTGTTCTTTATTTAAATGATAATAGGAAATTCGGTTGCATACTCCTTTTCTAAATATCGATAGATACATAGAGTGGATACTTTTTTGGCTCAGTATATATGAGGCGTGCGAAATAAATTTGATTGACGACGAATTAAAAATGTTTAGATCTGAATCGTATATGAATTAGTAACAACAAATATCGGAGATCCTGGACCGATGTAATCTTGGTGCGATTATAATAATAAATACGTTTCAAAACAGGTTATTTGAACCCGACAACTATACTCAAACGCAAAAGAAAGTGTGCACGTTTCTTTTTATGATAGCTATAGTTATATCGGTTATACATATTTCATATGTGTAGCACGTGAAGCACGTGAAGCACGCCTGTCACTGTGTTGGACAATGGCTATATCTGTCAGTATTGTGTCAGTATTGTTACGTAACGTCCCTATATAAGCGTTTTGCACGATTTGCCCGTGCAATGTCTGGACAAATGTGAAATCGGTCAAATAATCACTCATTACTTTCTTACAACATCTAGGAGTAAGAAAAACACACAGCAATTTGAATATTTTCAAAACTCGCCATGCCCAGACTCTCTCAGCGTCAACGTATTGAAGCTCTGATGATGCTTAGCAGAGGCGACTCCAATGATACTGTTTCACGGGCATTTAATTGCCACGGAAACACAGTAAGTAAACTTCGTGCCAGGTTCTAGCAAAGAGGAACAGTTGCCGATCATCCTCGAACCGACATACCTCGTGTAACTGACGTCAGATTAGACCGTCATTTTGAACTGCTGCACACCAGGCGTCGTTTCCAAAGTGCTAGCGCTACAGCGAGGCAGTACGGTATTAGCAGGGACACAGTTCTGAGGCGTCTGCGTCATTGTGTTCGGCCTATCCGACACCTAGACGGGCGTACGTTGGTAATGTACTCGAACGACGTCATCGCGTTGCTTGTTTGAATTGGGCACGGCTTCATCTCCGCTGAAAAGACGTCAGTGGGATAGAATTGTCTTTTCCGATGAATCTAGGTTTAACCCGAGTCATCATGATGGGATTGTGAGGGTATTTAGTATGAGAGGTAAGCGATTTGCTGACGCCAGTGTTGTAGAGAGAAACAGGTTTGGCGGAGCAGTGTTATGGTTTGGGGCGGGATCATGGGAAACAGGAAAACTGATCTGGTTATTGTTAATGGCAATCTTAATGCAGCCGAGTACATTAACCAGGTGTTAAGACCAGTAGCTGTTCCATTCGTTAATCAGCATGCACCCGCCACATTGTTGCACGACAATGCACGTCCGCACACGGCACAGCTAATGCAGCAATACCTAAATTCAAATGGCGTTAACGCCTTGCCTTGGCCTGCCGTTTCTCCTGACCTCAACCCAATCGAGCATATCTGGGATGTTCTTGGTCGTAGAGTTAGGTCAAGACATGTCATCAACAATTTGCAGGACCTACAGAATGCTCTGCAGATGGAATAGAACAACATACCGGCACACGTCGTACAACGTTACGTCAATTCCATGAGACGCCGTATTGTACAGGTTACAGACAAACTGGCGGCCATACCCGGTATTAATCAAATAATCACAACAAAACCATTAGGAGAGCTGCAAAACGTGATTATACTCACAATAACACCACTATCACAGTTTGTGTATTTTTCATTTTGACCCTAAACACATGTAACCGAATTCTGTGCATCTGTAGTAACCGCTATTTTAAAAAATATTATTTGGGTTTGTAGGCAATTGAATAAGCTAAACAGTGGTACCAAACATCATACAATTTCTATTATGGATATAAGGAATATTAAGAAAAACCTCTATGCTCACTTTCTTTTGCGTTTGAGTATATATAAATAGTTATTAAACAACCAAAAGCCACTCAGAATGCACCCCCTTCGTCCAACTCCTCACTTAGGGAGGAGAGGAACGGTCATCAATAACAGGGGCCAGGTCTCCAGATAGGTGACAGCCCCTGTTCGCTTCGCGCTTAGAAGGGAGTGCTATTTCTCGTCATCGTGGTTTTGGGTCCCGGCATGGTATAAACACTAACTTATACATGGCAAGTACCACTGTTAACAGCACCTGACATAAAGAAGGACATGTTTGCACATATGCAAATACACATGTGATAAGAAAGCATATTCAACATATATTGATCGGATGACACAAAACACGCGCCAAGAACCCGAAATGCATGGGCTTGTAGTTCTTTATGTGGCATATAATCTAGCTCATACATTAAAGGCCATTTCTTAGTAAAACAGGCAGTACGAATGCACATAAAACTTTCAGACGTAACACAAAAGTAAATTTTTAAAATCTTCAAAGATTCGAAATTCGAAAATTAACACAAGTGAATCGATCCCGGACTACAGAACACAATAATGCGGTTGAAACCCAGGATACACGTCTATAAACATAAAGAAACAAGAGTAGGACCAACGGAAGCACATTACACTGGTTTCATTAACCATCAGTGCAACCGTCATACTTTGAGATTAAATTATACAAACTTTAGGCATTAAATACACAGCGCCAAAATCAGCTGCTTTTATGAAAATTTATCCCTTTGGTATTACAAAATATATCTTTAAGACGTGAGGGATACACGTCGGGGGGGGGGGGTCAAAATATCAAGTCATGTTAGAACGTTGCTTAAAGTATTACATGCATATACTTTGCAGGAGCATTCTCGATGTTTTGCTTTGGTCGCGAGTAACACTTGAAATGTATGCGTAATAAAATGTATAAATTTATAAAATAGGCGTGCGAAATAAAGTTGATTGACGACGAATTAAAATGTTTTGATCTCAATCGTATATGAATTATTAAGAACAAACATCGGAGTACCTGGACCGATGCAATCTTGATGTGATTTTAATACGCCAAAAAATACCTTTTAAAATAGGTAATTTGAATAAGACAACTATATAAATAGTTATTAAATAACCCAAAGCCACTCAGAATGCACCCCCTTCCTCCAACTCCTCACTTAGGGAGGAGAGGAACGGTCATCAATAACAGGGGCCAGGTCTCCATAAAGGTGACAGCCCCTGTTCGCTTCGCGCTCAGAAGGAAGTGCTATTTCTCGTCCTCGTGGTTTTGGGTCCCGTCAGTTTTACCTGACGTCCTGGCGACACTTACTATAGAAATGATCCCTAAGAGTAAGGTCTTAAATATTTATTGTTTAAAATCCATTTTATAAAAATCTGAGCAAACTAAGACATACGATCAAAATTTGCAAATACAGTAATAAAATATAGTCATAAGCAACAAATAAATGCAACAACTTTGTAGAGATATAACTCAAGAAATATGCTAAATATATATTTATAAATATGTATTTATCAATATTCTTACGTTAGCGTAACACATTTACAAACTGTTACTATATATGTGTAATTGTTCATTAACCTTTAACGCGAAATTGGAGACAACCTACCGCGTAAATATAGTACATCGAGTATATCGATATTGGAGGCATTGCTGCCCTTTAATGTTTCAACATTGTTTTATTACCTGTCTTTGTTTTTGGTTCTAAAAATAGCACGTGTCTTAATATACTCATTACTATTGTAACCCAGAAACAAAAGTGCTTCGTTAATGTTTAGTTGGACTATATATAGATTATGCGTATATTCAACAGTCTGACCCTAATACAACTAACAGTCTTTCAGATGGTACTTTAAACCGAGGTCTCGTGTCGGTGCTTTACACCGTGCACGCAAAAGAACCAGAGGAAACTCTGGAATGGGTCTTTGTCTGTATCATTGTACTGCACTCCAATAATCTAAAATGACTAATCTCTTCAGGAGGCGTCGCTCATATGGGCAACCGGTATCGACGATAAATAAACGTAAAACACACACTCAAAAGTTTTACTAGCATGATGATGTGTTCCAGTCTGACGATTTTTCAAATTTTTACTTCTGGCAAAATGACATCAGAAACTCAATACCAACGGTATCGGTGTTAAACATATATTTATATGACTGACCAGGCAAATATATCGACACATGTTGCCATGCTAGTGTTTACAGTTTTACCCGTCGTGGATGCTACTCGCGCTAACCAGATACAGTACAGTGGCCTCGGCGATAATGCCGACTCTCGGATATTGGCAAACAAAAGGGGTAGGTGGTTTAATGTTATGCCGAATCATTCACGCATGTTTAATATTAGTATATATTTTTTAATACGGCTTTGATTGTGCACTTCAATAACAAATGTAATGCATTTTAAAACGCTTACTAATCACAAGACGACCTACTTTCTGTGTTCACTTCACTGTTAACAATTGCTACACGATATAACGATATTGTCAGTAAAATAACTTTTTAACTAAATACTATTTTTCAGCTAGCTCAGCCAATCAGATTGCTGCTTACATATGCAGGCGAAGAATTTGAGGATATCCAGTACGAACAAGGACCACGTATGATACAAGTTTCTCCAGCTGTTTTTACTTACTCCAACCATAATACACTTTTTATTCTGATAAATGATTCCCACTTTAGTTCATAGTTGATGTGTCGTACTGCGGTCACGTTAGTTCATAATTCAGGTGTCGTACTGTGACCACTCACGTTAGCTCATAATTCAGGTGTCGTACTGTGACCACTTACGTTAGCTCATAATTCAGGTGTCGTACTGTGACCACTTACGTTAGCTCATAATTCAGGTGTCGTACTGTGACCACTTACGTTAGCTCATAATTCAGGTGTCGTACTGCGATCACATTAGTTCATAGTTCAGGTGTCGTACGTTAGTTCATAGTTCAGATGTCGTACTGCGACCACTCACGTTAGTTTATAGTTCAGATGTCGTACTGCGACCACTCACGTTAGTTTATAGTTCAGATGTCGTACTGTGCGACCACTCACGTTAGTTTATAGTTCAGATGTCGTACTGTGCGACCACTCACGTTAGTTCATAGTTCAGATGTCGTACTGTGACAACTCACGTTAGTTTATAGTTCAGATGTCGTACTGTGACAACTCACGTTAGTTCATAGTTCAGGTGTCGTACTGTGACAACTCACGTTAGTTCATAGTTCAGATGTCGTACTGTGATCACTCACGTTAGTTTATAGTTCAGGTGTCGTACTGTGATCACTCACGTTAGTTTATAGTTCAGATGTCGTACTGTGATCACTCACGTTAGTTTATAGTTCAGGTGTCGTACTGTGACCACTCACGTTAGTTCATAGTTCAGATGTCGTACTGTGACCACTCACGTTAGTTCATAGTTCAGATGTCGTACTGTGACCACTCACGTTAGTTCATAGTTCAGATGTCGTACTGTGACCACTCACGTTAGTTTATAGTTCAGATGTCGTACTGTGACCACTCACGTTAGTTTATAGTTCAGATGTCGTACTGTGACCACTCACGTTAGTTCATAGTTCAGATGTCGTACTGTGACCACTCACGTTAGTTCATAGTTCAGGTGTCGTACTGTGACCACTCACGTTAGTTTATAGTTCAGATGTCGTACTGTGACCACTCACGTTAGTTCATAGTTCAGATGTCGTACTGTGACCACTCACGTTAGTTCATAGTTCAGATGTCGTACTGTGACCACTCACGTTAGTTTATAGTTCAGATGTCGTACTGTGACCACTCACGTTAGTTTATAGTTTAGATGTCGTACTGTGTGATCACTCACGTTTGTTCATAGTTCAGATGTCGTACTGTGACAACTCACGTTAGTTCATAGTTCAGATGTCGTACTGCGACCACTCACGTTAGTTTATAGTTCAGGTGTCGTACTGTGATCACTCACGTTAGTTCATAGTTCAGATGTTGTACTGTGATCACTCACGTTAGTTTATAGTTCAGGTGTCGTACTGTGATCACTCACGTTAGTTTATAGTTCAGATGTCGTACTGTGATCACTCACGTTAGTTTATAGTTCAGGTGTCGTACTGTGACAACTCACGTTAGTTCATAGTTCAGATGTCGTACTGTGACCACTCACGTTAGTTCATAGTTCAGATGTCGTACTGTGACCACTCACGTTAGTTCATAGTTCAGATGTCGTACTGTGACCACTCACGTTAGTTCATAGTTCAGATGTCGTACTGTGATCACTCACGTTAGTTCATAGTTCAGATGTCGTACTGTGACCACTCACGTTAGTTTATAGTTTAGATGTCGTACTGTGTGATCACTCACGTTAGTTCATAGTTCAGATGTCGTACTGTGTGATCACTCACGTTAGTTTATGGTTCAGATGTCGTATTTATAGTTCAGATGTCGTACTGTGACAACTCACGTTAGTTCATAGTTCAGATGTCGTAATGTGTGATCACTCACGTTAGTTCATAGTTCAGATGTCGTATTGTGACCACTCACGTTAGTTCATAGTTCAGATGTCGTACTGTGACCACTCACGTTAGTTTATAGTTTAGATGTCGTACTGTGTGATCACTCACGTTAGTTTATGGTTCAGATGTCGTATTTATAGTTTAGATATCGTACTGTGTGATCACTCACGTTAGTTCATAGTTTAGATGTCGTACTGTGTGATCACTCACGTTAGTTTATAGTTCAGATGTCGTACTGCGACCACTCACGTTAGTTTATAGTTTATATGTCGTACTGTGACCTTTCACGTTAGTACATAGTTCAGGTGTCGTACTGTGACCACTCACGTTAGTTCATAGTTCAGGTGTCGTACTGCGACCACTCACGTTAGTTCATAGTTCAGGTGTCGTACTGTGACAACTCACGTTAGTTCATAGTTCAGGTGTCGTACTGCGACCACTCACGTTAGTTCATAGTTCAGATGTCGTACTGTGTGATCACTCACGTTAGTTCATAGTTCAGATTTCGTACTGTGTGACCACTCACGTTAGTTCATAGTTCAGATATCGTACTGTGACCACTCACGTTAGTTCATAGTTCATGTGTCGTACTGCGATCACCCACGTTAGTTCATAGTTCAGGTGTCCTACCGCGATCACCCACGTTAGTTCATTGTTCAGATGTCGTACTGCGATCACCACGTTAGTTCATAGTTCATGTGTCATACTGCGATCACCCACGTTAGTTCATTGTTCAGATGTCGTACTGCGATCACCCACGTTAGTTCATAGTTCATGTGTCATACTGCGATCACCCACGTTAGTTCATAGTTCATGTGTCGTACTGTGTGATCACCCACGTTAGTTCATAGTTCAGGTGTCGTACTGCGATCACCCACGTTAGTTCATAGTTCAGCTGTCGTACTGCGATCACCCACGTTAGTTCATAGTTCAGGTGTCGTACTGCGATCACCCACGTTAGTTGATCAATCGTTATGCTATATCTATTCAAATAATTTTACATCGATTGCAAAACGAGTACTTTCCAATTAAGTTTAATCGCTCTTGTGACATCATTCCTGACGGAATCCATTACCATGAGTGAGAGAGAAGAGGACATGTGGATTACGTGTTCTGCCTAGGCCACCACCGCTATGGTTCTATGGGGCTTTTAACGTCCAGGTTGCTAGGGAGACACCATACTACAATAGCTTTAACGTCCCGGCTGCTATGGAGACACCATACTACAATAGCTTTAACGTCCCGGTTGCTAGGGAGACACCATACTACTATAGCTTTAATGTCCCGGTTGCTATGTAGACACCGTACTACTATAGCTTTAACGTCACGGTTGCTATGTAGACACCATACTACTATAGCTTTAACGTCCCGGTTGCTAGGTAGACACCATACTACTATAGCTTTAACGTCCCGGCTGCTATGGAGACACCATACTACAATAGCTTTAACGTCCCGGTTGCTAGGGAGACACTATACTACTATAGCTTTAACGCGTCGGTTGCTAGGGAGACGCCATACTACTATAGCTTTAACGTCCCGGTTGCTAGGGAGACACCATACTGCTATAGCTTTAACGTCCCGGTTGTTAGGGAGACACCGTACTACTATAGCTTTAACGTCACGGTTGCTAGGGAGACACTATACTACTATAGCTTTATCGTCCATGTTGCTAGGGAGACACCATACTACTATAGCTTAGCATTGGTTGTTGTAAACTTTCAGCGCCAGATTTCAGCCGGGAGTCGTGGTACAGTGTGAAACCAAAGCTGGGGGAAACATTTTCCTTTCCAAATGTAAGTCAAAAACATTTTGCTACATAGCAATATACACCGATGCTCAAAAGAAAGTCTCCACTCAGAAAATAGGTCATACAATTTTATTCTATATCACAATTCTATTATTTTATGTGACTACCTAAATTCATGATCTGGTACATAAACAAGTACAATTTAACAAAAATCGGTTAACAAAAACTGTTCATTTCGTCCCATTAAAAACGTCACCATCCAAATCAAAATTCACAAACGCCCGTATGTCAGTATTTGGTATGTCCGTAGAGAGCTGCCACACCCGCAACACATCTTCTTCTCATAGAGGTAACTATGTTGCTAATCCTAGTCTGTGGAATGTTCCTCCACTCTTGATTTAATGCAACACGCAGGTCCTGGGCGTGTGCTGCTGGTGGTGGTGGTACCCGCGTGTACACCCTATCCTTAAGATCTGCCCATACATGATCTATTGGTGCAGGATAGGGCGATAGCGCTGGCACGAATATTATCCGGAAGTCGAGGCATATTGTGTTGTCGTTATTTATACAAAATGAAACAATTGTTGATCTTTTAGTTACATTTCCGTAAGAAGTCACGAATTTATAAAATTTATATTGGATGACAACTCACCTGTACAGTGCACGTGCAAAACGTGCAAAACGTCTCATCTGTGCAGAATAAGTCACGGATCAGTGGTTTTAAACACATTTACTTTTAATTAAGTGACAAGTGAGTAGTGTATTGCGAAAAAAAATTGTTATCTCTAAAATTGATTTTGGGGGATTTTATGCGTAAAATAAGTAATATGAAATCTCAAAATTCTATTTTGTGAATTTTGGAATTGAGGGGTACCACCTTACTGTAACTAGTTACAGGTAGACATCTATGCAAACTAATTGATTGTGATTCCTATAGCAGACTATTTATGATGCGAACATTGCAGTTATTACTAACAATCACTATTGGTTACCGCATCAAATAAATTTGTATAAACTATAAACTAAATCTAGCAGTGTTTCTGTTGCATAGTTATCAGGTCATTAACATTCCTTATGTCAGGGGAGGAAACTAGAGCCACATAGTTGAGCTAAGTTGAATTATTCCCCTTGACACAACGCACTTAATAAAATAAACTTCATTTTCTTTGTATTTTGCAGCTGCCATATTATATAGACGGTGATGTCAAAATCACACAGAGCCACGCCATTTTGAAGCACGTGGCTAGAAAACATAAACTAGGTAGCACCGACAAAGTAACAGTATATAAATACTAGAACAGTTATGTTTGTTCTGGTTTTACGCCTGCATCTGCACCTTTTTGGGCTATATCGCTTTATAGTGTACCTAACAACACATTTCCTGGGTAGGCTACAGCGGTTAGCCAGTACTTCGTGCACCAACCTCCGTAAGAAACTGTCGATGTTCTCTTAGAACATGTATGTACACTCTGTGCATCCTGATATACATTGTCCGAGTGCTGACTGTACATTGTCCGAGTGTTGACTGTACATTGTCCGAGTGCTGACTGTACATTGTCCGAGTGCTGACTGTACATTGCCCGAGTGCTGACTGTACATTGTCCGAGTGCTGACTGTACATTGCTGACTGTACATTGTCCGAGTGCTGACTGTACATTGCCCGAGTGCTGACTGTACATTGCTGACTGTACATTGTCCGAGTGCTGACTGTACATTGTCCGAGTGCTGACTGTACATTGTCCGAGTGCTGACTGTACATTGCTGACTGCACATTGTCCGAGTGCTGACTGTACATTGTCCGAGTGCTGACTGTACATGCTGACTGTACATTGTCCGAGTGCTGACTGTACATTGCTGACTGTACATTGTCCGAGTGCTGACTGTACATTGTCCGAGTGCTGACTGTACATTGCTGACTGTACATTGTCCGAGTGCTGACTGTACATTGCTGACTGTACATTGTCCGAGTGCTGACTGTACATTGTCCGAGTGTTGACTGTACATTGTCCGAGTGCTGACTGTACATTGCTGACTGTACATTGTCCGAGTGCTGACTGTACATTGTCCGAGTGCTGACTGTACATTGTCCGAGTGCTGACTGTACATTGTCCGAGTGCTGACGGTACATTGTCCGAGTGCTGACGGTACATTGTCCGAGTGCTGACTGTACATTGTCCGAGTGCTGGCTGTACATTGTCCGAGTGCTGACGGTACATTGTCCGAGTGTTGACTGTACATTGTCCGAGTGTTGACTGTACAGTGTCCGAGTGCTGACGGTACATTGTCCGAGTGCTGACTGTACATTGTCTGAGTGCTGACTGTACATTGCCCGAGTGCTGACTGTACATTGTCCGAGTGCTGACTGTACATTGCTGACTGTACATTGTCCGAGTGCTGACTGTACATTGTCCGAGTGCTGACTGTACATTGCTGACTGTACATTGTCCGATGCTGACTGTACATTGTCCGAGTGCTGACTGTACATTGCTGACTGTACATTGTCCGAGTGCTGACTGTACATTGTCCGAGTGCTGACTGTACATTGTCCGAGTGCTGACTGTACATTGTCCGAGTGCTGGCTGTACATTGTCCGAGTGCTAATTGTACATTGTCCGAGTGCTGACTGTACATTGTCCGAGTGCTGATTGTACATTGTCCGAGTGCTGACTGTACATTGTCCGAGTGCTGACGGTACATTGTCCGAGTGCTGACTGTACATTGTCCGAGTGCTGACTGTACATTGTCCGAGTGCTGACTGTACATTGTCCGAGTGCTGACGGTACATTGTCCGAGTGCTGACTGTACATTGTCCGAGTGCTGACTGTACATTGTCCAAGTGCTGACGGTACATTGTCCGAGTGTTGACTGTACATTGTCCGAGTGTTGACTGTACATTGTTCGAGTGTTGACTGTACAGCGTCCGAGTGCTGACTGTACATTGTCCGAGTGCTGACTGTACATTGTCCGAGTGCTGACGGTACATTGTCCGAGTGTTGACTGTACATTGTCCGAGTGCTGACTGTACATTGTCCGAGTGCTGACTGTACATTGTCCGAGTGTTGACTGTACATTGTCCGAGTGCTGACTGTACATTGTCCGAGTGCTGACTGTACATTGTCCGAGTGTTGACTGTACAATGTCCCAGGGTTGGCTGTACATTGTCCGAGTGCTGACTGTACATTGTCCAAGGGTTGACTGTACAATGTCCTGGGTTGACTGTACATTGTCCCAGGGTTGACTGTAAATTGTCCCAGGTTTGTTTCATATGAGCGACGCCTCCTGAAGAGATTAGTAATTTTAGATTTTTGGAGGATAGTGAAATGATACAGACAGAGACGCATTCCAGAGTCTCCTCTGGTTCTTTTACGTGCAAGGTGTACAGCACCGACACAAGACCTCGGTTTAAAGTCCCAACTGAAAGACTGTTAATTTTATTATGGTCAGACGGGGGATGGAACCTGCGATCTCTGGATTACCAGTCCAGCGTATTACCACTGGACTACAGATCCGAGTATGTATATGGAAATTATCAGGTTTTATGTATGTTATTAATGTGACAGTAATGTTATTGTGATTTGTAAATTGTATTCATCATTATGGAAAAAGTTGCAATAAAATATTATTAAATTACAGAGCCGAGAGAAACCGGCGTATATATGTGGACTACTCATTGTTTATTTGCAGATGGGGAGTCGGACAAGGAGAAAGCCGTTGTAGACATGCTTATAGATGAAGCTATGGACCTCCGACACGGAGTTATTAAAATCACCTACACAAGTGTAGACAATTATGTGAGTAGGCATACTGTACTAATTAATTATATGAGTAGGCATACTGTACTAATTAATTATGTGAGTTGGCATACTGTACTAATTAATTATGTGAGTTGGCATACTGTACTAATTAATTATGTGAGTTGGCATACTGTACTAATTAATTATGTGAGTAGGCATACTGTACTAATTAATTATGTGAGTAGGCATTTCATTTTGTATTTGTTGCGACTTAAACATCGCAATTGCATATGGCGAAATTCCTGCCGTTACATAACGTGTGATCAATATATATCTAGCGCTGCAGACGGAACTGTAGTACAGTGGACTGGTAATCCAGGTTCGATCCCCGTCTGACCATAATAAAATTACCAGTCTTTCAATTGGGACTTTAAACCGAGGTCTCGTGTCGATGCTGTACACCGTGCATGTAAAAGAACCAGAGGAGACTCTGGAATTGTTCTCTGTCTGTATCATTGCACTATCCTCCAAAATCTAAAATGACTAATCTCTTCAGGAGGCGTCGCTCATATGGGCAACCGGTAGCGACGATAAATAAACGTAAAACACACACAATTATGTAATATTATTATATATATACTCCTGGCGTTAGATAATTGTGTGTGTTTGTGCTTTACGTTTATTTATCGTCTATATATATGAGCCACGTTGTAGGATGACCAATATTAAGGCTAAGAACATGTATAACTTATGAACCTGCAATGATGAAGTGTTAATCTTGACATCAACCTGAAGGGTGTGTATACTTCGTTGTGTTTAATGGGTTTAACGTGACACCAACAGCTTAGGTCATATGGCGGCTTCCGGCTATTATTGATGGAGGAAGACCCTGGTCATTGCAGTATTTCAGGCGTGGGCGGGAACCCGGGTAGCGCAACCACATTCCACAAGGCATCTAGGTAGCTTCCTCACATGAAATAGTTCGGAGTTCAAGCCCCGCTGGAGCCGTTACGATTGTGCCCTTAGGCAAGGCATTTAAATTCCACGTTGCCTCTTCTATCTCCCTCGTGGTGATGGATACCATCAGGAATGAGGTCTCGAGAGTGATTAATATAAGTTGAAATAACTTGTTTCGCAATCGAGCTAAAATAAACCACTCGGCCACGGACGCCATTGTATAACATACCACCAACTTGCAAATACAATGCAGTTAGTTTGCATGATAACAGATTATAAGAGTGGGATATCGCTTCAAGGTCGTTTCTAGACGGTATAGCACGTTTTATTGTATATACCGTGTACTTACCGTGGAGGAGTTGGTTAGCGTTGTAGCGCGTTCGTTTCAGGTGCGAAATGCCCGGATATCGAACCCTGCTGTAGCCGTTACGATTGTGCCGTTACTGGCCCGTTAGGCAAGGCATTTAAATTCCATGTTGCCTCTTCTTTCTCCCTCGTGGCGATGGATTCCATCAGGAATGAGGTCTCGAGAGTGATTAATATAAGTTGTATGAACTTGTTTCACAATCGAGCTAAAATAAATTTGTATAAACTAAGGACTTGGTGACAAAGAAACCAAAGCCGTTTTATATAGCTGAATTACAGGAAAAGTGGAAGCCAGACTATTTCGAGAACGTTCCAGTGAAACTTGCTCAGTTCGAACGGCACATCGGTGATAACAATTGGTTTGCCGGTGAAAATGTAAGCAACTTTGATATTTTGTTGTATGTGACATATTGTTCTGCAGATATTTTGTTTATACACATTTATTTTTTTAGCTCGATTGCGAAACAAGTTATTAGAACTTATATTAATCACTCTCGAGACCTCATTCCTGATGGAATCCATCGCCACGAGGGAGAGAGAAGAGGCAACATGGAATGTAAATGCCTTGCCTAAGGGCACACTCGTAACTGCTCCAGCGGGGCTCGAACTCCGGACCTTTCGCACCTGAAGCAAACGCGCATCCACTGCGCTATCACGACTTCCACTATTTATATATTTGCATAATCATAATTAATACAAGGCCACTATCATAATAAATGAGGAGACATAGTCATATTCATATATATTTTAAAGTTTAAAGTTTATTTATTTTACAACGATTGTGAAACAAGTTCTAACAACTTATATTAATCATTCTCGTTGGCGCGGATGAAAGCGTAAATGTGGTCAATCGTGTGGGAGAAAACCACCGTACCATCTCACATACTTCCCGGTCCGAGGATCGAATCCGGGTTGCATTGGTGATAAGCGAGCACGCTAACCACTGCGCTAATCGAACAGCCTTGATCGGTAAAACTTAGGCCCAAGGTTATAAAACAGTTTTCAGATCTCAAACTCACGGACTATTACAGAACAGATACAGTCATCAGGGCCCGAGGTTATATAACATTTCTCAGAACTCAAACCCGATCACAAGTGATTTGATTGGTTGAATCTGAGATATACAATAAGCTCAACCAATCAAAAGCTTGGGACAGAGTTTGAGATTGGAAAACAGTTTTATATTCTCCAGGCCTGAATCTATCAGAAGGTACAGACTGAGTTTAGATTTAGGAAACGTTTTTAACCCCTAACACTCGTGGTAGATTTTATTTAAAACTTTCGCTGTCCGAATATCGCAGCGCAACAATACAACCCGGGTTCGATTCTCGGACCTGGAAGTATATGAACTGGTACGGTGGTCGCCAGATCGGACGGGTGGGTTTTCTCTGGGTAGCCTCCTCCCACACGAATGACAACATTTACACATTAATCCGCGCCAACGAGAGTAATAATAATAATAATAATAATAATAAAGACTTTATTTAACGAGAGTACTCATGAGTGATTAATATAAGTTGTTGAACGCTGTAATATAAATAAAGTTTAAACTAACTCTTTGCGAGCTAACGGTGAAAATAACAATCACATAGGTCGTGGACTTTCATTACAATGGTGTCGTAGCTACACGATTCTGAGCAAATTCCAAGACATATTTCCATAGTGTTCAGTTACAAATATGAACAACACATTAATTAATTGTCGCTGCTACAATTATTTGAACTATTTATAGCCTTAGTTTAAAGCGACACTACATCGGTGAAAAAAGCAAATATCTACAGAATGTACTTTCTTACTATCTGGTATAATTATTTCCCAAATATTTGTTACAGAATCTGAGTATTTCAACTCATAAACAAACAGCGTAATACGGCGTTTATTGACATAATAAAATAATGTAAATAGGGTCAAAATATATGCGCGTACTGTTATTTCAAAATAGAATAATAACGGTTATACACAAACATTCGATACAATATTCACATTACAGGTAAGTCAGGTCGTTAGCATTAAACAATACGTCACAATACGTGTATGCTATCGTACATTGCCCTACCTACACAGTAGTGTACTATTCCAACCGTGTTATTACTTTACTTTGAAAGCACAGTATCATGGAAAACAAAATTTATGGTACAGATTAACCCTTTTATCTCACATTTACAGTGCATATTTATTTTTAGACTGAACCGATTTAAACTAGTATCACATGTTTAGTATAGGTTTTTAACTTTATTTTACAACGATTACGAAGCAAGTTTTAACAACTTATATTAATCACTATTGTTGGAGCGGATGAAAGCGTATATAAGTTGTCATTCGTGATAGATTGACTTTTGTTATATGAGTTATCTCGTAAAATAAAGTCTTTATTATTATTATTATTATTATTATTATTACTACCCTTACCTATTGATATACCTCCGAGATCAGAAAACGGTGCTATTCCCGCAGCACGTACAGCAGGACATATGAAACAGCCACCTAACTATAACAACCAGTTCTCTATTTCCCGAATGTCCACTGTACACAGCTATTCCCGCAGCACGTACAGCAGGACATATGAAACAGCCACCTAACTATAACAACCAGTTCTCTATCTCCCGAATGTCCACTGTACACAGCTATTCCCGCAGCACGTACAGCAGGACATATGAAACAGCCACCTAACTATAACAATCAGTTCTATATCTCCCGAATGTCCACTGTACACAGCTATTCCCGCAGCACGTACAGCAGGACATATGAAACAGCCACCTAACTATAACAACCAGTTCTCTATCTCCCGAATGTCCACTGTACACAGCTATTCCCGCAGCACGTACAGCAGGACATATGAAACAGCCACCTAACTATAACAACCAGTTCTCTATCTCCCGAATGTCCACTGTACACAGCTATTCCCGCAGCACGTACAGCAGGACATATGAAACAGCCACCTAACTATAACAACCAGTTCTCTATCTCCCGAATGTCCACTGTACACAGCTATTCCCGCAGCACGTACAGCAGGACATATGAAACAGCCACCTAACTATAACAACCAGTTCTCTATCTCCCGAATGTCCACTGTACACAGCTATTCCCGCAGCACGTACAGCAGGACATATGAAACAGCCACCTAACTATAACAACCAGTTCTCTATCTCCCGAATGTCCACTGTACACAGCTATTCCCGCAGCACGTACAGCAGGACATATGAAACAGCCACCTAACTATAACAACCGGTTCTCTATCTCCCGAATGTCCACTGTACACAGCTATTCCCGCAGCACGTACAGCAGGACATATGAAACAGCCACCTAACTATAACAACCAGTTCTCTATCACCCGAATGTCCACTGTACACAGCTATTCCCGCAGCACGTACAGCAGGACATATGAAACAGCCACCTAACTATAACAACCAGTTCTCTATCTCCCGAATGTCCACTGTACACAGCTATTCCCGCAGCACGTACAGCAGGACATATGAAACAGCCACCTAACTATAACAACCAGTTCTCTATCTCCCGAATGTCCACTGTACACAGCTATTCCCGCAGCACGTACAGCAGGACATATGAAACAGCCACCTAACTATAACAACCAGTTCTCTATCTCCCGAATGTCCACTGTACACAGCTATTCCCGCAGCACGTACAGCAGGACATATGAAACAGCCACCTAACTATAACAACCAGTTCTCTATCTCCCGAATGTCCACTGTACACAGCTATTCCCGCAGCACGTACAGCAGGACATATGAAACAGCCACCTAACTATAACAACCAGTTCTCTATCTCCCGAATGTCCACTGTACACAGCTATTCCCGCAACACGTACAGCAGGACATATGAAACAGCCACCTAACTATAACAACCAGTTCTCTATCTCCCGAATGTCCACTGTACACAGCTATTCCCGCAACACGTACAGCAGGACATATGAAACAGCCACCTAACTATAACAACCAGTTCTCTATCTCCCGAATGTCCACTGTACACAGCTATTCCCGCAACACGTACAGCAGGACATATGAAACAGCCACCTAACTATAACAACCAGTTCTCTATCTCCCGAATGTCCACTGTACACAGCTATTCCCGCAACACGTACAGCAGGACATATGAAACAGCCACCTAACTATAACAACCAGTTCTCTATCTCCCGAATGTCCACTGTACACAGCTATTCCCGCAACACGTACAGCAGGACATATGAAACAGCCACCTAACTATAACAACCAGTTCTCTATCTCCCGAATGTCCACTGTACACAGCGTTTATATTATTTTCTTTACATCAGTCACCCTCATAGAAACATGGAATTCTAAATTTACTGAACCGAAAATAATTCTACCTCATTTAAAATAGTTGAAGATACAGTCAAACCTGTGTTAGTGGTCACCTCCATTAAGCAGCAACCTGTATTAAGCAGCCAGTATCCAGCTTCCCAATATGTTGTTTTATTATATAGTTTCCCTCTATTAAGCAGCCACATGTGCTAAGCAGTCACTTTCTGTGATTCCCTTGGCTGGCTGTTTAAGACACAGGTTTGACTGTAGCTTCCAATATGTAGATTTAGTTAAATTAATACTATCATTGAATGAAATTAATACTCACTGGAAAAGAATGAATGCCCTCTCTGATAGTGGTTGGAAAAGAATGAATGCCCTCTGTGAGAGTGGTTGGAAAAGAATGAATGCCCTCTGTGAGAGTGGTTGGAAAAGAATGAATGCCCTCTGTGAGAGTGGTTGGAAAAGAATGAATGCCCTCTGTGAGAGTGGTTGGAAAAGAATGAATGCCCTCTGTGAGAGTGGTTGGAAAAGAATGAATGCCCTCTCTGATAGTGGTTGGAAAAGAATGAATGCCCTCTGTGAGAGTGGTTGGAAAAGAATGAATGCCCTCTCTGAGAGTGGTTGGAAAAGAATGAATGCCCTCTCTGATAGTGGTTGGAAAAGAATAATGCCCTGTGAGAGTGGTGAAAGAATGAATGCCCTCTGAGAGTGGTTGGAAAAGAATGAATGCCCTCTCTGATAGTGGTTGGAAAAGAATGAATGCCCTCTGTGAGAGTGGTTGGAAAAGAATGAATGCCCTCTCTGAGAGTGGTTGGAAATGGATGAATGTTCTCTCTGAGAGTGGTTGGAAAGGAATGAATGCCCTCTCTGAGAGTGGTTGGAAAAGAATGAATGCCCTCTCTGAGAGTGGTTGGAAACGAATGAATGCCCTCTCTGAGAGTGGTTGGAAAAGAATGAATGCCCTCTCTGAGAGTGGTTGGAAATGGATGAATGTTCTCTCTGAGAGTGATTGGAAAAGAATGAATGCCCTCTCTGAGAGTGGTTGTTGTAGAGAGGAAATCATGTATATTGTATCTGTAGGTTCTAAATCCTTTTTAGATTACGGCTGCCGACTTTTCACTATATGAAATACTAGATCAACATCGGCTGATGCAAACAGATTCACTCGATGCATTTCCAAGGCTAAGGGCTTTCTTGGACAGATTCGAGGGACTGCCTAAGGTCAAAGAATACCTGGCGTTAGACAATGTGCGGACACTACCTATAAATAGCAAAATAGCAGCGTTCAAATGATTTTTAGTTCAAACACATTTATTTTAGCTCGATTGCGAAACAAGTTCTTACAACTTTAAAAATGATCTGTGTTGTCAGGTGTTCTTTATTCGGGGGTTATCTGCAACACAGGTTCCATTGTACTAGATTAGCCTGTACACATTTATTTAGCTCGATTGCGAAACAAGTTCTTACAACTTATATTAATCACTCTCGAGACCTCATTAATAATGGAAACCATCGTCATGAGTATGTATGTATGTACCATTAATGTCAAATGAGGGAGAGAGTGTGTGTGGTTTACGTTTATTTATCGTCCCTACCGGTTGCCCATATGAGCAATGCCTCCTGAAGAGATTAGTCATTTTAGATGTTTGGAGGATAGTGCAATGACAGAGAGGCCCATTCCAGAGTGCACGGTGTAAAGCACCGATAAGAGACCTCGGTTTAAAGTCCCATCTGAAAGACTGCTACTTGTATTAGGGTCAGACGGGGATCGAACCTGTGATCCTTGGATTACCAGTCCAACGTGTTAACCACTTGACTACATATCCGTCTGTTTAAAGTTAGCGTGGATGCCTTCGGCCTCCACACAATTTAACCACATCCAATGTAGTTCATACCCCGATGGAAACTATTAACCCGGCGCGATTAATTCCTTAAAGCGACACTAAGTCGTATGGAATAAAAAATATTATAAAATTTGAAATTGTGTGTAAAAGTAGAAATGCTACTTCACATTCTTCCATTATAATTTGATTAATTATTTTCAATCAGTAAATTTGTGTTTTTGAATTGTAACAAACTGAAAGTGAAAGTAGGACTTTCTTGAATCGGTTCGCCACGCCCTGCATCCATTTGTAAGACATCGCGCAATCAGAACAAACACCTAAGTACATCATTTGTTTATATATGATTGCTGATAATCAATTCGCGTATACGACAGTATTATACTTATTTCAATAGTTTCGTTTCTGTGCGAATATTTGTTTTTAAACATGGAAATTATATTCTTTAAATATCTGGTACATTTTACTAAAACCATCCTTTATTCTGATTTAGTGTCGCTTTAAATACATGATCTAATATCACTCATATACCGGTATAAATTATAACTTAACGAGCGAGAACACGTTCGAACATAGGCCTAATCTGCACTGTGGGATATATATTGGGGCGCCGTGTCTTCCACCCATCTAAACCCGCACTTGCGTATAATCTATAGTCTGCCTGACCCGAATAAACTGAACACACACTGTACACTACATACGGTACATGTAATGTGTACTTTGATTGCAGCGATTGCTTATGCAACGATTACGCTAACACACAACTCAGCCCTCAGTAGTAGCAAGCACTATTTTCCAGCAAACACTAAGAAAAGAAAGTGAACAGAGTTATCGTTCGTTATGCAAACATGTAAATGTAACCCATCTAATGTATCCGTGTATTTTCAAACTGTACCTCTGTTGATTTATTATGTACTCAGGGTTTACGGTTATGGGTCATATTGGTACTGAACAGCCAGACAAGGTAACCACATAACGTATCCGTTTAGCTTACTAGTAAATGGCTGCTTAATAGAGGTCAGCTGTGTGGTAAAACAACATATTGGTAATCTGGAAACTGCTTAATACAGGGTAGAATGTAGCAGCAACACAGCTGTAGGTATGACTCTATCTTGGTATGGTTGGACGCTACAAAGTCAATGATGCAGCATCCTTTAGAATCGGACCAGAATTACGGTTGCGGCCCTCTTTCGTACGGAATAGGAACCAAACTAGGTAATGTGACCCCATATAACCGGGTTTAGATACATAGCCTGGTGTAATAGCTGCAAAATAGGTATGACTCTATCTTGGGGAGGGCACTAGCTAATGTTGGTAAAACTTGTTGCCCAACCCATTTGCTTCTAGATTTTATTCGTGCACTGTGCAAGTATAAGCATAGCATTGCAGTTGTATCAGTTTGCTTATATATTTACCATGTTTATATTTGTAATTATATTGTATATAAATAAGCAATAAAATATGATTAAACTAAACTCTATCTTGGTATGGTTGGACGCTACAAAGTCAATGCTGCAGCATCCTTTAGAATCAGACAAGAATTACGGTTGCGGCCCTCTTTCGTATGGAATAGGAACCAAACTAGGTAATGTGACCCCATATAACCGGGTTTAGATACATAGCCTGGTGCAATAGCTGCAAAACAGGTATGACTCTATCTTGGTATGGTTGGACGCTACAAAGTCAATGATGCAGCATCCTTTTAGAATCAGACCAGCATTACGGTTGCGGGCCTCTTTCGTACGGAGTGAGTGAGTAGTGAGTATTTGGTTTAACGGCGCATCAGCACAGTTTAGGCTATATCGCGCCGGGTTAAGTACATTGTATACAAGATATCTACAACTAAAACTATTATGTAGATAACATTATGTATGCATTAAAATTGCAATGACGAAAGGTCAATTGCAACAACATTTATCAAACTGTAAAAATGATAATAAAACGTCAATTGTAAAACTTACAATTTATGGAAAATATGTGATTCTTTTAAAAATGCAATAATGTATTTAAAATCGACAGTGTCGAAAAGCCCCTTCATTGTCACAACTGTATACTATTTTCGACGAATGAGTGCTAAATCTACACAGTGAATTAAGATGTGTTCAACATTTATAGAGGAATGGCATGGTATATACCATGGTGGATCCTCTCTTTTCAATAAAAATGAGTGTGTAAAACGGGTATGTCCAAGTCTCAAACGTGACATTACTGTTTCCTCTCTACGGTTGGAGTGATTAATAAAAGATGCTTTGCCAATGTTTGGCTTAATTGGTTGTAGTTTTTTGAATTGTATGTTATTCCAAGTGGTTTGCCACTTTGAAGTAATGTAAGAAAGAATCGATTGCCTAGCATCAGTGTATGGTACATGTATTTTAGGATTTATACAGTCTAGTTTAAGTGCATCTTTTGCACTTTGATCAGCCATTTCATTGCCACGTATCCAGAAATATGTAACATGTTTAGTAGATATAATATATGTGTGCTTAATAAGTAATTTGTGGATAAGGGTTTTTTTAACGTTCATGTTGTCTACTGATTGTAGTACAGATAAGGAATCTGAAAGGATCATAAATTTCCTATCACATGATGCATCAGCAAAATTCAAAGCTAAATCAATAGCCTCTACTTCTGCTGAAAATATAGACGCATGATCAGGTAGTCGTAATTTAGAATTATGTAAATAACTGACAGCAGCACAGCCAACTTTGTTGCCAGCTTTAGATCCATCTGTGTATATTGGTGTATAATCTGAAAACATGGTTCTGATTTCATTTAATTTTGATTTAAACATTAATGGGTTAGTATATGATTTCAGGTTATCATGAAGTTGTAAAATAACGCTGGGTTTATTCAGGTCAAAAGGAGGTATATCTGATATAAAAGTTTCATGAACATTGTCAATGTTAAAATCTACGTTATGAATAGCTTCCTCGATGCGAAGCGCAAGAGAACGTATCGTCTTTGGCTTCGCCTCATAGGAAGTTTTATTGCTTAGATCAAACACGACTTTGTACGCTGGATTTCTTCTATCTTCCTATCAGTCAAACCCCTGATGGGGACCTTAGACTTTGACGCGCGTCAACTGACAAGAATGTTAGTAAGAAATGAAATAAAAGATGATAAAAGAATGATGTTAGGTTGGTTAAAAACAGGTTAAGAACAGAGCAGGTTTATTTAGGGAGAAACATGTTCAATCCGACTTACAGGCAGACTGAACTGTGGGCCAGACAAGGTGACACTATCTGGGGGCAAAGCATTTCAGTGGACAATGGTTCTTGGAAAGAAGGAATATTTATGGTAGTCAGTCACTGTTTGGATCTGTCGGAATGCTTGGGAATGGGATGTTCTGGAAGATCTTGTATTTGGGGTAAGGTAGTTTTCAGCTTGAATGGCAACTTGGTTATGGAGGATGTTGTGGAACATAACCAATCTTTGGTCGATGCGACGAAGGTCAAGATGATGTCGATATCTGGCATAGGGTCGTGTGAGCTAAACGTTGGGTGTGAGGTCTCTCTACCTGTATCTGCCATATCATGTACTTTCATTTCAGCCAGGGATTTTAGAGAAACAGGGGACTTGGGGGTGAAGACAGATTAAAATTGTTCATTTAGTATTGTGGCTTTGTCTGTGTCTGCTGTGTGTAGTTTATTGTGCTTTTTAAGAGAGTCTATTCCAACAGAGTCTTGTCTGGAGTGTTTTAGTAGTGAATATATTTTGTTATTGTTTGGCTTGGTTTCAGGTTGTTGTTGTTGTTGTTCATCTGAATTGCTGGTATTTAGGTTGAGTATGTCACCTAGATATTTTTGATATTCTATTTTAGTTTGTTTTCTACAGAGGTGTTTTAGTTTAAGATAGTGTTCTTTGTGTGTGGTTTGTTTGCTTTTCTTATATTTCCTGAATGCTTTATCCCGTTTCCTGAATAGGCGATTTAGTTCAACCTTAATCCAGGGCAATTTGTTTTTAGTGGATGACATTTTGGACGGGATAAAAGTATTGACCCCTTCCTCGATGGAGCTGGAAATGGATTGCCAAAGGTCTGCTACTGAATCACTGATATATTTTTTGGATTTGGAGAGGGATTCATGTAGATTGGTAATATGTGACCGGAGACCATCCCAATCTGCTTTCTTATATAGGTGGATTTTGCGGGGTTTTGTGGTTTCATTCGGGCGGAGGTATTAATAACAACCAGGACTGCATCATGGTCACTGATACCTGGGATAACTTGGGCTCTGCTTACTCTGGAGGGGTTGTTTGTCAAGAACAGGTCAAGGATATGGTTCCCGCGTGTGGGGTCTTGGACCATTTGTGTGAGGTTATTATCAAATAAGATATTAATAAAATCACGGTAGTGGGATTGCAGCTTACAGTCTGGGGTTGGGGAAATATTGGACCAGTCCATTTTGGGCATATTAAAATCTCCACCAACCCATACGGTTGCACTGGTTTTTGTGGCCATGGAGAGGGATTTCTTGGGTTTGATTTAAGCTTAAAGGCATATTGTAGAGATAATGTTTACGTCTGAGATAAAGGGATGATTCATTTGCTTCTACATATAAACTAGCTATTGGTGATGTTCTGAAAGCTCCGAGTGCAAGTCGTAAGCCTTGGTGATGTATTGGGTCAAGTGTTTTGATATCCATACACAATTGATCCATAATCAAGCTTAGAACGACCTAGCACTCTATACAGTCTAAGGAGGACCTTTTGATCAGCTCCCCAGTCCGTATGAGCTACTACTTTGATAAGGTTCATTGCCTTGAGGCATCTTGCTTTCAAGTACTTCAAGTGAGAAATAAACGAAAGTTTTTTATCAAAATTACTCCAAGAAATTTAGTCTCAGAAACAACAGGAATGGGGACTCCATCAAGAGTTAATACAGGGTCATTGTGTAATTTTCATGACTGACAAAAGTGAATACAATTTGTTTTGGCCTTCGAAAATCGAAAACCGTTATTTAAAGCCCATGCCTGGACTTTATTTAAACAAAGTTGAAGATGGCGTTCAATAGTAGCCATATACTTTGATCGATAACATATAACAACATCATCTACATATAAAGAACACTCAGTATCTTTGCCAAGGCATTTCACAATGTTATTTATTTTAATATTAAAAAGTGTAACAGATAAAATACTGCCTTGCGGGACACCCATTTCTTGTTCCTGATTGCTAGAGAGGTATAACCGGGTATAGATACGTAATCTAATGTAATAGCTGTCAAACAGCTCCATGTATTACTTTATATTCGTTTTAGTTGTACCTTAATTGTTTTTAACTGCTATTGCAAGGGGATATAATTATTTCAGATTTTACAGATTTTAACATAGCTCGAAAAATCTCCACTTGCTCGCTAACGCGGGCTGAGTTGTGTTCATTCAGTGTGACGGTTGGATCATTCACCATCGACGCGTTCGTGTTTACAGTTCATGTGTGTGTGTGTGTGTGTGTGTGTGTGCCATCTATTAATTAATTAATTGTATATAGCTGGACCTGTCGACATGCCTGTGTTAGCGTACTGGAAGACCAGAGGGGTAATAAAAACACTACATTTCTTTTCTTTTTTATTATATTTAGGCCTTATATATATATATCTACATGCACACGCTCCGCTTTAACCTTATAAGGCAACCCGTGTCTTCGTACATGCTGCTTCCAGTGTACAATTGTATACACATATCGGCTTTAGCATTTTGAACAGCATTCGAGGTCTCGTGTCGGTGCTTTACACCGTGCACGGAAAAGAACCAGAGGAGAGCCACTGTAATGGGTCTCTACATGTCTGTATCATTGCACTATCCTCCAAATATATAAAATGACTAATCTCTTCAGGAGGCGTCACTCATATGGGCAAGCGGTAGCGACGATAAATAAACGTAAAACACACATTGAACAGCATCATTATATATATAACTGTTTCTACACGAGATGTTTCTCACGTACGCAATCCGTATTTCATAAGGGGCTAGATATATACGTCCGATAGGACAGGTGTCGATTAGTTGCATTATCTTAGTTTAAGCATGTTTTATTTCTCAATCTAGTACATATTGAACAATGCATATATTACACATATCAAGCTACAGAAAATGGATTAGAATCACAGACATGGTCATTATCTTGAAAATTTAAATAATCTAAAGAATGTTTTTCTTACGTGAAAGTAATGGAAATTTAGCCATGGTAACACAATAATGTACTCTGTCATTAATAAATGCACACTTCATGACTGACAATAGCTACATGTATATTGAACTGTCTTCTATTGTAGCCAAACCACGAATTCCTTAAAATACTATTTATTTTGCCCACAAATTCATTTCAGAATGACTCACTGTTTTCAGAACATATACACATTTTATATAGACAACCATGTACTATATTTGTAAACTGAAATCATGAAAAGTATACATTTTTCAATTATTGGTTAGGTTATAAGAGGGCATGCCTATCTCAGATGTGTGTCACGTTGGCCTACTTCTCATA
This sequence comes from Archivesica marissinica, assembly GCA_014843695.1. Taxonomy (NCBI): domain Eukaryota; kingdom Metazoa; phylum Mollusca; class Bivalvia; order Venerida; family Vesicomyidae; genus Archivesica; species Archivesica marissinica. Next base: position 36,376 of record JABXNX010000113.1, read on the forward strand.
CCCACATTTTATCAAGCCAAGATAGATAGATATATAGATTCTTTATTATCCTCCATTATAGGAGAGCTATCACATACATGTATAATACAGATACATTTATAATATTACAACTATTACCGAATACGAACAAACATTGTGATATCATGTAATTAAACTATATACATGTAATTACAAAAACAAAGAACACGAAAAACAATATAACAGATATGTAACATTGTAACAAGAATGTCCAGCCTCGCATAACAAAATCGAACATTGAATTAACTATAATATCGGATCCCGAGAGTACACCTTACCGAAACGAAACATATGATGTAAACAGGAACTCAAATATTAAAAAGGTTGACGAACTGTTTCAGAACACAGCCCTACACTAGAATAGAATGATGTAGAGTATATGAGATGAACCCATGCTAATTCCCATCACAACGACATATACATTATACAGTTACAAGCTAATTTTATTTGTAAACAAACTATTTATTCGACGCAGATATTTATTATCTTTGAATAATGTTTGGTTTTTGCATTTGCGCTTTGCACAAAAGGCAAGCATATTTTAAATCGACAAATTATCTACATTATTGAACAGTTCTGCTCTATTCATGTTAATTCATGTACCACAGCACACTATGGTTATACACACGATAGAACATTGTATGTAATATATTCACTGCTGTAATTTGGATATTGTCACGGCTTGCTTCATCAAGTTCATAAGTAGACATACCTAACAGCAAATCACAGATTTGGGTAATAGGATCCTTTGAGATGAAGCGTAAATATGTGTTTATTCCTTGATCAATAACAGTTGTCCATAGGGCAGTTCTGAGATGCTCAGTTTTCGGACATGAGTATATTATGTGTGACATATTCCTTTTGTTCATGGAACGTCACTACCGGTTCACATTTGAGCGACGGGCAGTTTACCTAACAACACCTTTCCTGGGCAGGCTCCAGCGGTTAACCACTACTTGGTGCACCAACTTCCGTAAGAAACTGCCAACTTTTTTCATATAAAGAGACACGGTCTGAGAGCGGGGCTCGAACCCGTGACCAGCAGTGATGATAGGTTACAGGGATATACAAGTCAGCGACCTTAACCACTCGACCACGGAGGTGAACACAATTTAACGTTTGCAGAATGTCCTTAACAGACGGCTGGTTTGACATTCCGCGACACACACGGCTGTTTGACATTCCGCGACACACACTTGTTTTCAGATCAAATAACGTCACCTATCCTTTCCATTTGATCTCATACAGTGATACAACAGAAATAAAAACATTTCAAACTTTCATATACCGGTATACGTCTAACTAAGCCACATACAAAACTCAAACTATGTTTGCAATGGGCAAGACTTGCGATCGTTTATTCATGAAGAGGTTAATTACAAAGTACAAAACAAATGTTTTCAAATATCTTTGACTGTACTACGTACATATAGTTGTACACATGAAACATAGCCTCGGCGCAGACAGAGATACACGACCAGGGTAAAAACCAGAAGTAAAAAATCATTAATGATAATGTAAAAAAACCTCTGGAAAACTGTATCCAATGTACCTCCGGGATGTTTCATATATTTTACTAACAATGGAAACTGTATCCAATGTACCTCAGGGATGTTTCATATATTTTACTAGCAATGGAAAACTGTATCCAATGTACCTCAGGGATGTTTCATATATTTTACTAACAATGGAAACTGTATCCAATGTACCTCAGGGATGTTTCATATATGTTACTAACAATGGAAACTGTATCCAATGTACCTCAGGGATGTTTCATATATTTTACTAACAATGGAAACTGTATCCAATGTACCTCAGGGAAATTTCATATATTTTACTAATATAACATATTCGTTAAATTACGATATATACTGCATGGTATGCATAACGATAACAAATCTGAATTCGATTAGTTTATACAAATTTATTTTAGCTCGATTGCGAAACAAGTTCTTACAACTTATATTAATCACTCTCGAGACCTCATTCCTGATGGAATCCAACGCCACGAGGGAGAGAGAAGAGGCATGTGGAATTAAAATACCTTGCCTAAGGGCACACTCGTAACAGCTCCAGCGGGGCTCGAACCCCGGCATTTCGCTACCACTGTGCTATCACGACTTACCCTTCACTTGCGTCCACTCTTAAAACGTGGAAACGTGCAACATGGAATTTAAATGCCTTGCATAAGGGAACAATCGTAACGGCTCCAGGGTTAAACGTTATTAAAAACCATTCTAACATGACATGATATTTTGTTCTAATGAACAAAGAACAGATCTACCGTTGTAAAATATGCAATATACCACGGCTAGAACAGATCTATTTTATGGCTGTTGAATTTTTCCTCCCCGTATAAAAACTTATTTAGGAATGAAAATCACGTGACGTAAACAACAATCGTAGTAAAATTTCGTCGTCTGCAAATAGTAAAATCTGATGACGAACGAGAACAGGTCAGTCGGGCACTTAATCATGCTACCTCTCGTCAAGGCAATCATCTGACCGCTACTGATTCCAACATTAGCAGCGAATCGGTGGAGTTGGTATTGCAGGCCAAGAGAGTTCCATTTCCCCACCCATTACAGTTTGCACACGTTTACGGGACATATCTCTAGCAGCACAAATAAGTGCAAATAATCATTTCCCCTCCGCGTTTGACGTTGTGTCAACTTTTAAACTGAATGTGTTGGACAGTGTTGAATTGTAACACGCTGGATTGGTAATCCAGGGATCGCAGGTTCGATCCCCCGTCTGACCCTAATAAAATTAACAGTCTTTCAGATGGGACATTAAACCGAGGTCTCGTGTCGGTGCTTTACATCGTGCACGTAAAAGAACCAGAGGAGACTCTGGAATGGGTCTCTGTCTGTATCATTGCACTATCCTCCAAAAATCTAAAATGACTAATCTCTTCAGGAGGCGTCGCTCATATGGGCAACCGGTAGCGACAATAAATAAACGTAAAACACACAGTGTTGAATTCTGAATTATTTACGAAAATAGCAGTTTGACAGGAGGCGTTGGTTTAAACATATTTATTCGATAATAATGTACATTACATATACATTGTATACAGGAGGCGTTATTAATAGTGTTCATGATTATACATTATTCTGCCAACGTGAACTATTAATACATACATTTATTATTGTTTGAATAAACATAATAAATAAATTCTGGCTAATATTGAAAATTAGCATTTAGATTTTTAGAAAATCTTTCTTTCTCGGAGGTAATTTGTAAAGGCGTGAGCCAAATCACGGAAAGGAGAGAAATTAGGTGGCACGCCGACAAAGTAACACGCCCATTTATTCGTTCCTATATTATATATTGGGTCATGTTAGAATAATAATATTTGTCTTGCCGTGGTATATCGGTGAATTAATTGTCTCATTCCCATTTTCTACTCTGCTAGCCAATTCCATATATCATCATATTCCATTACATATTAAATATAGTTTCTCTATTTTCAGCTTTTACATTACTATATTATTCCAATGTGCAGTTCTCACTTATAGTGCTATCTTTTGATTGCATTTGATTGTATATATGTTGAGGGCCTCATGGTAGATTAACTTTTGTTAAATGAGTACTCTCGTTAAATAAAGTCTTTATTATTATTATTATTATTATTATTGTTAATTTCTACGCATCAGAACGAACTATTATTTCCTAAATAAGCTAATTTAAAAAACTGCTGCGTCATAAACATTTCCTGTATTAGTACTTACATAAATATTACCATTCTAAACCATCGATGTATAAGTATTTAGAATTGATAAAGTCAACTGATAAAAAATGTATATGTAACTTGTCCAAATATGTTAAAGAAGCAATATCCATAAGAAACACGTTGTTGAATAACCAAACTCTTATTTAGTATACTATATGTTCACCCTCTTTACCGTAAATTGTAATCAGTAATATACTGATTAACTTTCTTATTAGAATGATAGAAATTATATTAATATTATTGTACTATTAACTATTGTTATACACCATCCTTACATCACATGACAATAACTATGCATAATATATTGTATACCTTTCGACGATGTACTATGTACAAGTCTTGAAAATAAAAAATCTGTTCTGTTCTGTTCTGTTCTGTTCTGTAAACGTAATACATATTGTAAATACTTGTATACAGGTACATTTTGCATCAGTACACGTTTTAAATAAATAGGTTCCCTACCAGGACATGTAGTAATTGTGTTTAAGATCACGAAATAGTACATATACATGTAGAGATTTTAAAACATCACGCGATCTACCTTTCTTAAATCAGATATATAATATTATGTTAAACTGTTGAACTGTTTAACTGTTAAACTAAAACAGCAAACACATGCAGAGTGTGTGAAATTACAGCTATGCACACTTACTTGCTGGGTGATCATCAGGCCCGTAGCCTCACTGAGGAACACTGAGGTTAAAATTTCCAAAGCAAAAAACAAATAACTGAAAAATATAATAAATAAAATGCCAAAAATATCCCTTTGCTGTATAAAATGTTGACTGCTCGAGAGCTGAAGGCTCAGTACATAATTCACAGTACGTCTAAGCTCATTAAATCAGAAAACGCAGGAAATAGCTTCTATACCCTAACACTATTAATGGGGAACACGCCCCAGAACCCCCTAGATTGCCTCGGTTGAAATTTGCCTCTGGCTACGGTACTGGACATCTACCTGCTTGAAATAGAGGGCATTGATTCTCATGTAAAGTTCACAGATGCTGTCTGTACAAGTGGTTGCGGGTTCAAAACCTATTTTTTATTTTTTTAAATTTATTTTAAGAAGATTTTGATAAATCATAGGCTTGATACTGTACATACAAACAATAGGCCATATCCAACAATAGGCCATATCCAACAATAGGCCATATCCAACAATAGGCCATATCCAACAATAGGCCATATCCAACAATAGGCCATATCCAAGCATATTTAAAAATGGCATCCCGTCACTATCAGAGTAAATACAATTTAAAAAATGATTTTGAACTTCAATGACTTTTCCAGACCCCAAGCGTCTGTTTGAAGTTGACTAATTGTATAGGGAGAGAGTGTAGTGTAGGAAAATAAATAAAGAACGTGTTGTGGGTAGTGATGGTGTTCCTAACCTCTGGGGAGGGGGCGCCCGGATCAGCTGAAAGAGAATGTTCCAATTTTAGAAGATGTGATGCCAAATCGATTGTGCCATGGGTAAAACGTGTCCAGGCTTACAGCTAGACATCCTTTAAAGCAGCATTACATCGTATGAAATAAAAGCTATTTGAAAAATTCAAATTGTACGTATGGGTATAGCAATGCTGCTACACAGTCTAACATTATACTGTGTATGCTTATGTTCATTTGGTAAACAGTTGTTTGCGATAAAACAAACTCGAAACCGAAAGTAGGACTTTCCGAGTCGATCGGTCACGCACTTGTTTACAACCGGAACGCATCGTCCGCACTTGTTTACATTCGGAATGCATCGTCCCCATTTGTCCCAAGTTGTCTTTTTAATTATATTACTTGATATGTTGATTCATACCTCTATTAGCTAAGTCTGTTAGGGACATGTATACATCCACGCGAGGGGTTCGACATTAGAGGAAGATAGATAGATAGTCTTTCATGTTCAAAATATATACGTTGTTTTCTACATCCTCTGTTGTTTCACGCATGCGCGCTGTGCGTGTTTATATTTCGTGTGTTGATAAACAAATTCGCGTATACGACGGTTTAAATTTATTGGAATTGTATCGTTTCTGAGCGACTATTTTGATTTTTGTAAACACACACACATTAGTATTTATATTTTGCCCAACACATCCTTTATTACGATGTAATGCTGCTTTAAATATGAACTAAGGAATTGTCTCAGGGAACACAAGATTTAAACTACCCCGTGACAATATTCGATATAGGTCCTGACAAAAGCTTAATGTGATGGCTGTATAATCATTGTATAGCAAGTATATTTTGGTTTTCAAAAGACGAGTTAGCTCATGTTGGGGGCCCGCTTGTATGGTCGTTCCAATGGAAGGTATCCCACCCACGTGTAATGCAACACGCCGATATTATGGATGTTCTATAAGACACCAGTCACCAACCTACGACATACATGTACATCTAATGCAACAAGCCGGTTGTATGGTCGTTCTAATGATGGTCGGTTTCCCAACCACCCACAACATACGTCTAACACAACAAGCCGGTTGTATGGTCGTTCCAATGGAGGTCGGTTTCCCACTCACCCACGACATACGTCTAACACAACAAGCCGGTTGTATGGTCGTTCTAATGGAGGTCGATTTCCCGCCCACCCACAACATACGTCTAACACAAGCTGGCTGTATTGTCGTTCCAATGGAGGTCGGTTTCCCACCCACCCACGACATACGTCTAACACAAGCTGGCTGTATTGTCGTTCCAATGGAGGTCGGTTTCCCGCCCACCCACGACATACGTCTAACACAAGCTGGCTGTATTGTCGTTCCAATGGAGGTCGGTTTCCCGCACACCCACGACATACGTCTAACACAAGCTGGCTGTATTGTCGTTCCAATGGAGGTCGGTTTCCCGCCCACCTACGACATACGTCTAACACAAGCTGGCTGTATTGTCATTCCATGGAGGTCGGTTTCCCGCCAACCCACGACATACGTCTAACAAACGCTATTGTCGTTCAATGAGGTCGTTCCCCCCACCTACGACATACGTCTACACAAGCTGGCTGTATTGTCGTTCCAATGGAGGTCGGTTTCCCGCCCACCTACGACATACGTCTAACACAAGCTGGCTGTATTGTCGTTCCAATGGAGGTCGGTTTCCCGCCCACCCACGACATACGTCTAACACAAGCTGGCTGTATTGTCGTTCCAATGGAGGTCGGTTTCCCGCCCACCCACGACATACGTCTAACACAAGCTGGCTGTATTGTCGTTCCATTGGAGGTCGGTTTCCCGCCCACCTACGACATACGTCTAACACAAGCTGGCTGTATTGTCGTTCCAATGGAGGTCGGTTTCCCGCCCACCCACGATATACGTCTAACACAAGCTGGCTGTATTGTCGTTCCAATGGAGGTCAGTTTCCCGCCCACCTACGACATACGTCTAACACAAGCTGGCTGTATTGTCGTTCCAATGGAGGTCGGTTTCCCGCCCACCCACGATACGTCTAACACAACAAGCCGGTTGCATGGTCGTTCTAATGGAGGTCGATTTCCCACTCACTCATGACATACGTCTAACACAAGACGGATGTATGGTCGTTCTAATGGAGGTCGATTTCCCACTCAACCATGACATACGTCTAACACAACAAGCCGGTTGCATGGTCGTTCCAATGGAGGTCGATGTCCCACTCACCCATGGCATACGTCTAACACAACAAGCCGGTTGCATGGTCGTTCCAATGTAGGTCGGTTTCCCACTCACCCATGACATACGTCTAACACAACAAGCCGGTTGCATGGTCGTTCTAATGGCGGTCAATTTCCCACTCAACCATGACATACGTCTAACACAACAAGCCGGTTGCATGGTCGTTCCAATGGAGGTCGGTTTCCCACCCACCCACCCATGACATACGTCTAACACAACACGCCGGTTGCATAGTCGTTCCAATGGAAAGTCAGACACGCATCCACGATATACGTCTATCGCAACAAGTCGGTAGTATGATTGTTTCAAGGCAGAGTCAGTCGCCCACCCACCCACGACTTATATATAATGCAATAAGCCGCTTGTGTTGTCATTATATATGGGAGATTTCAGTCAAAGCCTTATGTTTAATGCAACAAGCCGCTTGTGTTGTCATTATATGGGAGATTTCAGTCAAAGCCTTATGTTTAATGCAACAAGCCGCTTGTGTTGTCATTATATGGGAGATTTCAGTCAAAGCCTTATGTTTAATGCAACAAGCCGCTTGTGGGGTCATTCTATGGGAGATGGTCCAGTCACCAAAAACCCACGACTTAAGTCTAATACAACACGCCACGTGTGAGGTCACAGTCCAGTCACCCACACACCAACCCAAACCTTATGTCTAATGCAACACGAATGTTGCATGTTCGTTCCAATGGAATGTCAGTCACCCACCCACCCATGCTTGGCTTACGTCTAATGCAACAAACCGCTTGCATGGTCGTTCATGATAACTGCCCGAAAGATCACCCAAGTTCTTCCTCTAAGAGCTCCGAGGTCTGCATACACAATGTGTGTTTAACCCTGTGTACGCTAGCGGTTAAAATATCATTCAATTATGTTGCGGAATTCCATTAGAATTATGTCGTAGCAACACAATTCCAAATAACGTCCAGAGTTTTCAGATACAAATAAGAAATAATATGTGTGTTTTACGTTTATTTATCCTCGCTACCGGTTGCCCATATGAGCGACGCCTCCTGAAGAGATTAGTCATTTTAGATGTTTGGAGGATAGTGCAATGATACAGACAGAGACTCATTCCAGAGTCTCCTCTGGTTCTTTTACGTGCACGGTGTAAAGCACCGACACGAGACCTCGTTTTAACGTCCCATCTGAAAGACTGTTAATTTTATTATGGTCAGACGGGGGATCGAACCAGTCCAGCGTATTACCACTGGACTACAGATCCGTCTGTGAAAAATACATTGATGTAATGTTAACTATTTATAGCCTTTATTTTACCCAGCATGCAAATAGTTAATAATTGAAATACGTCACACGAGTGATTAAACGCGCTGGACTGCTGCCAGTACAAAGTGAGGCAGATTCAAAAAGGTACTCTATTTATTATACTCGACGATCTTGGAAGGGGATATTGGTTAGAAGTTGTCCGTCCCGTCCGCCTGTCCTTCCGCCCGTCATTCCGTCCGTCCGGAGTCAGATCTATGTAGCCAATTGGTAGAATTTCATGAAACTCCAATCAAATATGTATCATCATGGTGCGCATGCGCACGTATAACTTGCGTCAGGATCCGGTAGATAACACCAGTTATGGCCCTTTAATTGATTAAATATTAAATAAATTGGTAAGTAACCGCTGTATGGAATGTCATTAAGCTTAAAAAAGTCCATCACCACTGTGCGGTGTTGTCCTGCAAACCCAAATTGCAATAATAAAACCATAGTTATTACCCTTGGATTGATTAAAAAAAATCTCTTGAATCCATTAACATGTCAATATCTTCACCATCACCAATTAACCGTATGCTGGTTCATCTCGAATTGTTGCATGTGATGAAGCTATCCAGCTGGCTTGCGGAAGGGTCGGTGGTTATACCCAGGTAGCCAACCACGCCTGAAATACTGCTCGGAGGGGCACCCAGGGTCACAATAATACCTAACTATTGGTGCTACGTTAAACCGCAAACACAAACATACTACTAGTAGTTTAAAATATGTCTGCATTTGTAATATGAATTGTAAATAGCGTTTGTAATATGAATTGTAAATAACGTTTGTAATATGAATTGCAAATAGCATTTGTAATATGAATTGTAATATGAATTGTAAATAGCGTTTGTAATATGAATTGTAAATAGCGTTTGTAATATGAATTGTAATATGAATTGTAAATAGCCTTTGTAATATGAATTGTAAATAGCGTTTGTAATATGAATTGTAAATAGCGTTTGTAATATGAATTGTAATATGAATTGTAAATAGCCTTTGTAATATGAATTGTAAATAGCATTTGTAATATGAATTGTAATATGAATTGTAAATAACATTTGTAATATGAATTGTAAATAGCATTTGTAATATGAATTGTAAATAGCGTTTGTAATATGAATTGTAAATAGCGTTTGTAATATGAATTGTAAATAGCGTTTGTAATATGAATTGTAAATAGCATTTGTAATATGAATTGTAAATAGCATTTGTAATATGAATTGTAAATAGCATTTGTAATATGAATTGTAAATAGCATTTGTAATATGAATTGTAATATGAATTGTAAATACAACCGTTTATTCGTTTCAGCTTGGTCAGTCAATCAGATGTCTGCTTACATATGTCGGCGAGGACTTTGATAATAAAACATACGAAGTAGGAGAAGGTAAGCTTATTTCGTATAGATGCATTCACCCTACATTCATCCTACTTTAACTCTACATTCACCCTACATTAACCCTAATTTCACCCTACATGCACACTACCTTCACCCTACATTCACCCTACAAAGTAATTACCATGACACACCATACAGGGTGAAATAGTTTGCCCTATGGATCGTGACTTGGCCCATATCTCCCTATACGAGTTTAGTTTATGTTTACATGTATATGTATTATTATTACAATCTTGTCAATAAAGTAAGTGAGTGAGTGAGTAAGTGAGTGAGTGAGTGAGTGAGTAAGTGGGTGAGTGAGTGAGTGAGTGAGTGAGTGTGTGAGTGAGTGAGTGAGTGAGTGAGTAAGATGTACAAGTAAGTAAGTAGGTAGGTAATTATTGTAATCCAGTGACTAGTGTATGAATAATTAAACAAATAGTGCATGACTGTACATACATGAAATAAACACACCCCGCCCGATGGGCCTACTATTAATCACTATAAAGATAACACGAACTTATTACATTAACCTCCGTGTGTTCTGTAGTTGTACTGTGTGTACTAGGGATCAGTACAGTGGTTATGTGTAGTTGTACTGTGTGTATTAGGGATCAGTACAGTGGTTATGTGTAGTTGTACTGTGTATACTAGGGATCCGTACAGTGGTTATGTGTAGTTGTACTGTGTGTACTGTGTGTACTAGGGATCAGTACAGTGGTTATGTGTAGTTGTACTGTGTGTACTAGGGATCCGTACAGTGGTTATGTGTAGTTGTACTGTGTGTACTCGGGATCAGTACAGTGGTTATGTGTAGTTGTACTGTGTGTACTAGGGATCCGTACAGTGGTTATGTGTAGTTGTACTGTGTGTACTAGGGATCCGTACAGTGGTTATGTGTAGTTGTACTGTGTGTACTAGGGATCCGTACAGTGGTTATGTGTAGTTGTACTGTGTGTATTAGGGATCAGTACAGTGGTTATGTGTAGTTGTACTGTGTGTATTAGGGATCAGTACAGTTGTTATGTGTAGTTGTACTGTGTGTACTAGGGATCAGGGATCAGTACAGTGGTTATGTGTAGTTGTACTGTGTGTATTAGGGATCAGTACAGTTGTTATGTGTAGTTGTACTGTGTGTACTAGGGATCCGTACAGTGGTTATGTGTAGTTGTACTGTGTGTATTAGGGATCCGTACAGTGGTTATGTGTAGTTGTACTGTGTGTATTAGGGATCAGTACAGTGGTTATGTGTAGTTGTACTGTGTGTACTAGGGATCAGTACAGTGGTTATGTGTAGTTGTACTGTGTGTACTAGGGATCCGTACAGTGGTTATGTGTAGTTGTACTGTGTGTACTAGGGATCAGGGATCAGTACAGTGGTTATGTGTAGTTGTACTATGTGTACTAGGGATCAGTACAGTGGTTATGTGTAGTTGTACTATGTGTACTCGGGATCAGTACAGTGGTTATGTGTAGTTGTACTATGTGTACTATGGATCAATACAGTGGTTATGTGTAGTTGTACTGTGTGTACTCGGGATCAGTACAGTGGTTATGTGTAGTTGTACTGTGTGTACTAGGGATCAGGGATCAGTACAGTGGTTATGTGTAGTTGTACTGTGTGTACTAGGGATCAGTACAGTGGTTATGTGTAGTTGTACTGTGTGTACTAGGGACCAATACAGTGGTTATGTGTTAGTTTAAGCAATATTTATTTCTTTGAATATACATAATCTACTATACATAATATGTACATACATGTAGGATTGGCATGAGGACACATTTTAGTAATATTACTAGTGAGTGACTGAAGCATAGAGTACTTTGTATATACTTACAGGACCGGAGTTCAGCCTAGCAGATTGGACGGACGTCAAAGGCGAACTTGCCAAAGAATTTGACTTCCCGAATGTATGTATTAGATATATCTGTTTGTGGACGTTACTTGCAGTGACGTCTTACCCTAACCTGGGTTCCAGTCTGTCGATTTTTCACTTTTTAACTTCTGGCAAAATGACATGATATGATCAGAAGCTCAATACGGCCTAATTAATAGTCTCGGTGTTAAAATATATTTATTTGACTGATCAGGCAAAGCAAAATATATCGACGCCTGTTCCCAGGCTAGGCTTACCCAATAGGCAAAGTACGCCACTTGTCACGTGTGTGTTTTCTAGTTTTTTATGTAAGTTTATTTAACATCGCTACCTGTTGCCCATTTCATACATCGGTTCGTCACCTTGCTATAACATCCACCTTCCTATAACACCCACCTTCTTATAACATCCACCTTACTATAGCATCCACCTTCCTATCACATCCACCATCCTATAACTGTCACCTTCCTATAATATCCACCTTACTATAACATCCACCTTCCTATAGCTGTCACTTTCCTATAACATCCACCATCCTATAACAGCCACCTTCCTATAGCATCCACCTTTCTATAACATCCACCTTTCTATAACATCCACCTTCCTATAACATCCACCTTCCTATAACCTCCACCTTCCTATAACATCCACCTTCCTATAACTTCCACCTTCCTATAACATCCACCTTCCTATAACCTCCACCTTCCTATAACATCCACCTTTCTATAACATCCACCTTCCTATAACCTCCACATTCCTATAACATCCACCTTCCTATAACTCTCACCTTCCTATAACATCCACCTTCCTATAACATCCACCTTCCTATAACATCCACCTTCCTATAACATCCACCTTCCTATAACATCCACCTTCCTATAACTTTCACCTTCCTATAACATCCACCTTCCTATAACTTTCACCTTCCTATAACATCCACCTTCCTATAACATCCACCTTCCTATAACATCCACCTTCCTATAACCTCCACCTTCCTATAACATCCACCTTCCTATAACATCCACCTTCCTATAACATCCACCTTCCTATAACATCCACCTTCCTATAACATCCACCTTCCTATAACATCCACCTTCCTATAACATCCACCTTCCTATAACTGTCACCTTCCTATAACATCCACCTTCCTATAACTGTCACCTTCATATAGCATCCACCTTCCTATAACATCCACCTTCCTATAACATCCACCTTTCTATAACATCCACCTTTCTATATCATCCACCTTCCTATAACATCCACCATCCTATAACTGTCGCCGTCCTCTAACACCCGCCTTCCTTTCCTGGGCAGGCTCCAGCGGTTAGCCAGAATTGTGTGCACTAACCTCCGTAAGAAACTGCCAACTTTTTCATAGAAAGAGACACGGTTTGAGCGGGGCTTGAACCCGTGGCCATGAGTAATGATAGTTTACAGTGGTATACAAGTCAGCGACCGTGACCATTCGACCACGGCAACGCTCCCCTTTTATATATGTGCATAGTCCATTAAATACACATTGTTGGACTACATGTAGTATGTATATTATAACATATAGCATTGGGTGACTTTGGATTTTAATCACAATTACTTAGAAATTATGTACGGAACTGTTCCACAGACTTGCCAACCCTCCATATGCCATCGTTCCCAATCTCCCGATATATGGGAAAATCTGAAATCCTAAATTGATATAAGCTTTTAATCGCGGAGATACGCTCAAATTCTAAAACTTGAGCCGTTACGATTGTGCCCTTAGGCAAGACGTATAAATTCCATATGCCTTGTCTCTCTCCTTCGTTGCGATGGATTCCACCAGGAATGAGGTCTCGAGAGTGATTAATATAAGTTGTAAGAACTTGTTTCGCAATCGAGCTAAGATAATATGTATCAACTAAGAATGCAATACTCTTTGTCATGTTACAATCTGTTTCTGCCTGCGTGTTTTTCTCTGTATTTAAGAGTATAATTCTGTTGCTATGCATTGTGTTTTCATATCATTGCGCACTATACAATTTTAGCTGCCGTATTACATGGATGGAGAGGTTAAACTCACACAAAGTAATTCCATTCTTAGACACATCGCCAGGAAACATAAGTTGGGTAAGATATTTACATTGAGAATATTTACAAGTCTATAATATGTTGAACGATGTTAAACTTTACAAGTGTGGCGTTGTGTGTTTTACGTTTATTTATCGTCGCTACCGGTTGCCCATATGAGCGACGCCTCTTGGAGAGATTAGTCATTTTAGATATTTGGGGGATAGTGCAATGATACAGATAGAGACACACTCCAGAGTCTCCTCTGGTTCTTTTACATGCACGGTGTAAAGCACCGACACGAGTCAGACGGGGAATCGAACGTGCGATCCTGGATTCCCAGTCCATCGTGTTACCACTGGACTACGTATTCGTCTGTCGTGTGACGTTCCACATAGGCTGTACATTTATAGTTATGTAAAATGACGTGCTGTTAAATGGTAATCTAATTAGTTTCTCCATAAGCGGAAATACCCAGAATAGTGTGACGTTTTCCATTACTGACAAGTAGGAAAACAAATTTTGACTATGGAACAAATTAAATAGTAATAATTAAGATTTGTAATCTGTATTTTCTTTTTTATAATAGCGACATCTTCAAAGACATTTATTTATTATTTGGGCACACAATACACGTAGATGGAACATAATTTACTATTAACTTATAATTTTACTCAGGTTCAGACGCAACGTTATGACGACATCTAAGTATGTATCTATTCTGACTTCCGTTGTGCATCATGGGTAATATTTATATTTCATCTACAATATATTAGATGGCGTCACTGACTGCGATAAAGCGGTTGTGGATATGCTTCTCGAACAAGCCATGGATCTTAGAAACGGGGTTATAAAAGTGTGTTACAATAAGGACTACGTAAGTACAATGTGGACGTCGTGATAGCGCAGGTGCGAAAGGTCCGGAGTTCGAGCCCCGCTGGAGCCGTTACGATTATGTCCCTAGGCAAGGCATTTAGATTCCACGTTACCTCTTCTCTCTCCCTCGTGGCGATGTATTCTATCAGGATTGAGGTCTCGGTGTGATTAATATAAGTTGTAAGAACTTGTTTCGTAATCGATCTAAAGTACATTTGTATAAACTAAGTACAATGTAGATGTTACTGTCTCGTGTGCATCAACTTAGTTATACATATATGCAGACTGTTTGACGGCAGAAAGTTTCTTCAGGTATAGAATCGAAAAGGTCCGCTACTGAAATAATAGCATTGTTGCATCAAAGACAAACGTTCAGATCTGGTTAGTCAGCTGTGGTACGGCGGCAGTGATCGTAATCTACATACTCCGTGGCCTAGTGGTTAAGGCGTCCGCCTACGGAGCGGGAGGTCGAAGGTTCGAATCTCGTCAGGGGTTCGTTCTGATATGGCCGGTTGGTGAGCCGCCAGCTAGTTAAATATTGGTTACCGATTGCCTACCAGCCTGTCGCCTGGCATACAAGCATAGGATTCGGGAAGTACTGATGTTCATAAAAAAGAAGTGTCTCATAAGTCAGAAATTGCTGGCCCTTTAAATAGGGGTGACACTATAATAAACCATCACTACTATAATAGTGATTCTGAATCATCACTAGGTAGCCATCTGGCAGTTTAGTAAAACCGGCTTCTAGATAATGTGTTCCGTTCGCAGTTCATTGCATATAATTTAATTATACCCGTCTTTGCATTTTTTATTATATAAGTTTATTTAAAGTAGCCACCGCATAAATGCATTTGGGTGACTAGCCCGTCTTTGCATAAGAGACTAAGTTTAATTTAACAACAGGCACAAGACACATAATTTGTTTTGCACTATGGTCATATAGTAAGTAATGTTTAATAAAGGCAACCAGCGGAAATGAAACATGCATGTAGAAACATCAACGAGAAACTAGGTAAAAACGACCAAATAACATTAGAATGGCACATTGTTTCATCGTGAACAGCAGGAAATGTCGTTTTCGCTGGGCGTTCGGCCTTTAGTAAACATTACTTACTATATGACCATAGGGCACAACACATATTTGTGTCTTGTGCCTGTGTTTATATGACAGTATCCCAGATGCTGATATATACGAGCTAGAAAATAGAAACTCAACTTGGCGCTGCGTGATAACGCAGTGGTAGCGCATTCACTTCATGGCGAAAGGCCCAGAGTTTGCGTCCATCTGTAGTCGTTACGATTGTGCCTTTAGGCAATACATTTAAATTTCCACTTTGCCTCTTCTCTCCTTCTTGGCGATCGATTCCATCAGGAATGAGGTCTCGAGAGCGAAAAATCGTATAGCATAATTCTATAGTATTTCATACGGGACACCACATCATATTTCATGTGTTTCGGATGGGACATCACTGTAGATCTGCATGCGTTTCGGCTGGGACATCACTGTAGATCTGCATGAGTTTCGGCTGGGACATCACTGTAGATCTGCATGTGTTTCTGGTGGGACATCTCTGTAGATCTGCATGTGTTTCGGTGGGACATCACTGTAGATCTGCATGTGTTTCGGGTGGGACATCACTGTAGATCTGCATGCGTTTCGGATGGGACATCACTGTAGATCTGCATGTGTTTCGGATGGGACATCACTGTAGATCTGCATGTGTTTCGGGTGGGACATCACTGTAGATCTGCATGTGTTTCGGATGGGACATCACTGTACATCTGCGTGTGTTTCGGGTGGGACATCACTGTAGATCTGCATGTGTTTCGGGTGGGACATCACTGTAGATCTGCATGTGTTTCGGATGGGACATCACTGTACATCTGCGTGTGTTTCGGGTGGGACATCACTGTAGATCTGCATGTGTTTCGAGTGAGACATCACCGTATATCTGCATGGGTTTCGGGTGGGACATCACTGTAGATCTGCATGTGTGTCGGATGGGACATCAATGTAGGTCTGCATGTGTGTCGGATGGGACATCACTGTAGATCTGCATGTGTTTCGGATGGGACATCACTGTATATCTGCATGTGTTTCGGATGGGACAGTACTGTAGATCTGCATGTGTTTCGGATGGGACATCACTGTAGATCTGCATGTGTTTCGGATGGGACATCACTGTAGATCTGCATGTGTTTCGGGTAGGACATCACTGTAGATCTGCATGTGTTTCGGATGGGACATCACTGTAGATCTGCATGTGTTTCGGATGGGACATCACTGTATATCTGCGTGTGTTTCGGATGGGACATCACTGTAGATCTGCATGCGTTTCGGGTGGGACATCACTGTAGATCTGCGTGTGTTTCGGATGGGACAACACTGTATATCTGCGTGTGTTTCGGGTGGGACATCACTGTAGATCTGCATGTGTTTCGGGTGGGACATCACTGTAGATCTGCGTGTGTTTCGGATGGGACATCACTCTAGATCTGCGTGTGTTTCGGGTGGGACATCACTGTAGATATGCATGTGTTTCGGGTGGGACATCACTGTAGATATGCGTGTGTGTCGGGTGGTACATCACCGTAGATCTGCGTGTGTTTCGGGTGGGACATCACCGTACATCTGTCTGTGTTTCGGGTGGGACATCACTGTAGATATGCATATGTTTCGGGTGGGACATCACTGTAGATATACGTGTGTGTCGGATGGGACATTACCGTAGATCTGTCTGTGTTTCGGATGGGACATCACCGTACATATGTCTGTGTTTCGGATGGGACATCACCGTCCATCTGCAATTGTTTCGGATGGGACATCACCGTAGATATGTCTGTGTTTCGGATGGGACATCACCGTAGCTCTGCATATGTTTCGGGTGGGACATCAATGTAGATCTGCATTTGTTTCGGATGGGACATCACCGTAGATCTGCGTGTGTTTCGGGTGGGACATCACTGTAGATATGCATGTGTTTCGGGTGAGACATCACCGTAGATCTGTATGTGTTTCGGGTGGGACCTCACTGTAGATATGCATGTATTTCAGATGAGACATCACTGTAGATCTGCATGTGTTTCGGATGGGACATCACCGTATATCTGTATGTGTTTCGGGTGGGACATCACTGTTGATCTGCATGTGTTTCGGATGGGACATCACCGTAGCTCTGCATGTGTTTCGGATGGGACATCACTGTAGATCTGCATGTGTTTCGGATGGGACATCACCGTATATCTGCATGTGTTTCGGGTGGGACATCACCGTATATCTGCATGTGTTTCGGGTGGGACATCACTGTAGATCTGCATGTGTTTCGGGTGAAACATCACTGTAGATCTGCATGTGTTTCGGCTGGGACATCACTGTAGATCTGCATGTGTTTCGGGTGAGACATCACCGTATATCTGCATGTGTTTCGGGTGGGACATCACTGTAGATCTGCATGTGTTTCGGGTGGGACATCACTGTAGATCTGCATGTGTTTCGGGTGGGACATCACTGTAGATCTGCATGTGTTTCGGATGGGACATCACTGTAGATCTGCATGTGTTTCGGGTGGGACATCACTGTAGATCTGCATGTGTTTCGGGTGGGACATCACCGTATATCTGCATGTGTTTCGGGTGGGACATCACTGTAGATCTGCATGTGTTTCGGGTGGGACATCACTGTAGATCTGCATGTGTTTCGGGTGGGACATCACTGTATATCTGCATGTGTTTCGGATGGGACATCACTGTAGATCTGCATGTGTTTCGGATGGGACATCACTGTAGATCTGCATGTGTTTCGGATGGGACATCACTGTAGATCTGCATGTGTTTCGGATGGGACATCACTGTAGATCTGCATGTGTTTCGGTGGGACATCACTGTAGATCTGCATGTGTTTCGGGTGGGACATCACTGTAGATCTGCATGTGTTTCGGGCTGGACATCACTGTAGATCTGCATGTGTTTCGGATGGGACATCACTGTAGATCTGCGTGTGTTTCGGGTGGGACATCACTGTAGATATGCATGTGTTTCGGGTGAGACATCACCGTAGATCTGTCTGTGTTTCGGATGGGACATCACCGTAGCTCTGCATATGTTTCGGGTGGGACATCAATGTAGATCTGCATTTGTTTCGGATGGGACATCACCGTAGATCTGCGTGTGTTTCGGGTGGGACATCACTGTAGATATGCATGTGTTTCGGGTGAGACATCACCGTAGATCTGTATGTGTTTCGGGTGGGACCTCACTGTAGATATGCATGTATTTCAGATGAGACATCACTGTAGATCTGCATGTGTTTCGGATGGGACATCACCGTATATCTGTATGTGTTTCGGGTGGGACATCACTGTAGATCTGCATGTGTTTCGGATGGGACATCACTGTAGATCTGCATGTGTTTCGGATGGGACATCATTGTAGATCTGCATGTGTTTCGGGTGGGACATCACCGTATATCTGCATGTGTTTCGGGTGGGACATAACTGTAGTTCTGCATGTGTTTCGGATGGGACATCACTGTATATCTGCATGTGTTTCGGATGGGACATCACTGTAGATCTGCATGTGTATCGGATGGGACATCACTGTAGATCTGCATGTGTTTCGGATGGGACATCACTGTAGATCTGCATGTGTTTCGGATGGGACATCACGGTAGATCTGCATGTGTTTCGGATAGGACATCACTGTAGATCTGCATGTGTTTCGGATGGGACATCACTGTAGATCTGCATGTGTTTCGGATGGGACATCACTGTAGATCTGCATGTGTTTCGGGTGGGACATCACTGTAGATCTGCATGTGTTTCGGGTGAGACATCACCGTATTACTGCATGTGTTTCGGGTGGGACATCACTGTAGATCTGCATGTGTTTCGGGTGGGACATCACCGTAGGTCTGCATGTGTTTCGGGTGGGACATCACTGTAGATCTGCATGTGTTTCGGATGGGACAGTACTGTAGATCTGCATGTGTTTCGGACGGGACATCACCGTAGATATGCATGTGTTTCGGGTGGGACATCACCGTAGATTTGCGTGTGTTTCGGGTGGGACATCACCGTACATCTGTCTGTGTTTCGGGTGGGACATCACTGTAGATATGCATGTGTTTCGGGTGGGACATCACTGTAGATATACGTGTGTGTCGGATGGGACATCACCGTAGATCTGTCTGTGTTTCGGATGGGACATCACCGTACATCTGTCTGTGTTTCGGATGGGACATCACCGTCCATCTGCAATTGTTTCGGATGGGACATCACCGTAGATCTGTCTGTGTTTCGGATGGGACATCACCGTAGCTCTGCATATGTTTCGGGTGGGACATCAATGTAGATCTGCATTTGTTTCGGATGGGACATCACCGTAGATCTGCGTGTGTTTCGGGTGGGACATCACTGTAGATATGCATGTGTTTCGGGTGAGACATCACCGTAGATCTGTATGTATTTCGGGTGGGACATCACTGTAGATCTGCATGTGTTTCGGGTGGGACATCACTGTAGATCTGCATGTGTTTCGGATGGGACATCACTGTAGATCGGCATGCGTTTCGGGTGAGACATCACCGTATATCTGCATGTGTTTCGGGTGGGACATCACCGTAGGTCTGCATGTGTTTCAAGTGGGACATCACTGTAGATCTGCATGTGTTTCGGATGGGACATCACTGTATATCTGCATGTGTTTCGGGTGGGACAGCACTGTAGATCTGCATGTGTTTCGGGCTGGACATCACTGTAGATCTGCATGTGTTTCGGGTGGGACATCACTGTAGATCTGCATGTGTTTCGGGTGGGACATCACTGTAGATCTGCATGTGTTTCGGATGGGACATCACTGTAGATCTGCATGTGTTTCGGGTGGGACATCACTGTAGATCTGCATGTGTTTCGGGTGGGACATCACTGTAGATCTGCATGTGTTTCGGGTGGGACATCACCGTAGATCTGCATGTGTTTCGGGTGGGACATCACTGTAGATCTGCATGTGTTTCGGGTGGGACATCACTGTAGATATACGTGTGTGTCGGATGGGACATCACCGTAGATCTGCTGTGTTTCGGATGGGACATCACCGTACATCTGTCTGTGTTTCGGATGGGACATCACCGTACATCTGCAATTGTTTCGGATGGGACATCACCGTAGATCTGCATGTGTTTCGGATGGGACATCACCGTAGATCTGCATGTGTTTCGGGTGGGACATCAATGTAGATCTGCATGTGTTTCGGATGGGACATCACCGTAGATCTGCATGTGTTTCGGGTGGGACATCACTGTAGATCTGCATGTGTTTCGGGTGGGACATCACCGTAGATCTGCATGTGTTTCGGGTGGGACATCACTGTAGATCTGCATGTGTTTCGGGTGGGACATCACTGTAGATCTGCATGTGTTTCGGATGGGACATCACTGTAGATCGGCATGCGTTTCGGGTGAGACATCACCGTATATCTGCATGTGTTTCGGGTGGGACATCACTGTAGATCTGCATGTGTTTCGGGTGGGACATCACCGTAGGTCTGCATGTGTTTCAAGTGGGACATCACTGTAGATCTGCATGTGTTTCGGATGGGACATCACTGTATATCTGCATGTGTTTCGGGTGGGACATCACTGTAGATCTGCATGTGTTTCGGGCTGGACATCACTGTAGATCTGCATGTGTTTCGGGTGGGACATCACTGTAGATCTGCATGTGTTTCGGGCTGGACATCACTGTAGATCTGCATGTGTTTCGGGCTGGACATCACTGTAGATCTGCATGTGTTTCGGGCTGGACATCACTGTATATCTGCATGTGTTTCGGGTGGGACATCACTGTAGATCTGCATGTGTTTCGGGCTGGACATCACTGTAGATCTGCATGTGTTTCGGGCTGGACATCATTGTAGATCTGCATGTGTTTCGGGTGGGACATCACTGTAGATCTGCATGTGTTTCGGGCTGGACATCACTGTAGATCTGCATGTGTTTCGGGTGGGATATCACTGTATATCTGCATGTGTTTCGGGCTGGACATCACTGTAGATCTGCATGTGTTTCGGGTGGGACATCACCGTATATCTGCATGTGTTTCGGGTGGGACATCACTGTAGATCTGCATGTGTTTCGGGTGAAACATCACTGTAGATCTGCATGTGTTTCGGGTGGGACATCACCGTATATCTGCATGTGTTTCCGGTGGGACATCACTGTAGATCTGCATGTGTTTCGGGCTGGACATCACTGTAGATCTGCATGTGTTTCGGGCTGGACATCACTGTAGATCTGCATGTGTTTCGGGTGGGACATCACTGTAGATCTGCATGTGTTTCGGATGGGACATCACTGTAGATCTGCATGTGTTTCGGATGGGACATCACTGTAGATCTGCATGTGTTTCGGATGGGACATCACTGTAGATCTGCATGTGTTTCGGGTGGGACATCACCGTAGATATGCATGTGTTTCGGGTGGGACATCACCGTAGATCTGCATGTGTTTCGGGTGGGACATCACCGTATATCTGCATGTGTTTCGGGTGGGACATCACTGTAGATCTGCATGTGTTTCGGGTGGGACATCACTGTAGATCTGCATGTGTTTCGGGTGGGACATCACCGTATATCTGCATGTGTTTCGGGTGGGACATCACTGTAGATCTGCATGTGTTTCGGGCTGGACATCACTGTAGATCTGCATGTGTTTCGGGCTGGACATCACTGTAGATCTGCATGTGTTTCGGGTGGGACATCACTGTAGATCTGCATGTGTTTCGGATGGGACATCACTGTAGATCTGCATGTGTTTCGGATGGGACATCACTGTAGATCTGCATGTGTTTCGGATGGGACATCACTGTAGATCTGCATGTGTTTCGGGTGGGACATCACCGTAGATATGCATGTGTTTCGGGTGGGACATCACCGTAGATATGCATGTGTTTCGGGTGGGACATCACCGTATATCTGCATGTGTTTCGGGTGGGACATCACTGTAGATCTGCATGTGTTTCGGGTGGGACATCACCGTAGATCTGCATGTGTTTCGGGTGGGACATCACCGTATATCTGCATGTGTTTCGGGTGGGACATCACTGTAGATCTGCATGTGTTTCGGGTGAGACATCACTGTAGATCTGCATGTGTTTCGGGTGGGACATCACTGTAGATCTGCATGTGTTTCGGGCTGGACATCACTGTAGATCTGCATGTGTTTCGGGTGGGACATCACTGTAGATCTGCATGTGTTTCGGGCTGGACATCACTGTAGATCTGCATGTGTTTCGGGTGGGACATCACTGTAGATCTGCATGTGTTTCGGGCTGGACATCACTGTAGATCTGCATGTGTTTCGGGTGGACATCACTGTAGATCTGCATGTGTTTCGGGCTGGACATCACTGTATATCTGCATGTGTTTCGGGTGGGACATCACTGTAGATCTGCATGTGTTTCGGGCTGGACATCACTGTAGATCTGCATGTGTTTCGGGCTGGACATCACTGTAGATCTGCATGTGTTTCGGGTGGGACATCACTGTAGATCTGCATGTGTTTCGGGCTGGACATCACTGTAGATCTGCATGTGTTTCGGGTGGGACATCACTGTATATCTGCATGTGTTTCGGGCTGGACATCACTGTAGATCTGCATGTGTTTCGGGTGGGACATCACCGTATATCTGCATGTGTTTCGGGTGGGACATCACTGTAGATCTGCATGTGTTTCGGGTGAGACATCACTGTAGATCTGCATGTGTTTCGGGTGGGACATCACCGTATATCTGCATGTGTTTCGGGTGGGACATCACTGTAGATCTGCATGTGTTTCGGGCTGGACATCACTGTAGATCTGCATGTGTTTCGGGTGGGACATCACTGTAGATCTGCATGTGTTTCGGGTGGGACATCACTGTAGATCTGCATGTGTTTCGGGTGGGACATCACTGTAGATCTGCATGTGTTTCGGGTGGACATCACTGTAGATCTGCATGTGTTTCGGGTGGGACATCACTGTAGATCTGCATGTTTCGGGTGGGACATCACGTAGATTGCATGTGTTTCGGGTGGGACACACGTAGATTGCATGTGTTTCGGTGGGTGGACATCACTGTAGATCTGCATGTGTTTCGGGTGGGACATCACTGTAGATCTGCATGTGTTTCGGGCTGGACATCACTTAAAATCTGCATGTGTTTCGGGTGGGACATCACTGTAGATCTGCATGTGTTTCGGGCTGGACATCACTGTAGATCTGCATGTGTTTCGGGTGGGACATCACTGTAGATCTGCATGTGTTTCGGGCTGGACATCACTGTAGATCTGCATGTGTTTCGGGTGGGACATCACTGTAGATCTGCATGTGTTTCGGACAGGACATCACTGTAGATCTGCATGTGTTTCGGGTGGGACATCACCGTAGATCTGCATGTGTTTCGGATGGGACATCACTGTAGATCTGCATGTGTTTCGGGTGGGACATCACCGTATATCTGCATGTGTTTCGGGTGGGACATCACCGTAGCTCTGCATGTGTTTCGGATGGGACATCACTGTAGATCTGCATGTGTTTTCTCCCGGATATGTTCAGCACAATTTGATTTTCTCTTTCAGGAGAATTTAAAAGAAGAGTACTTTAAAAATGTACAAACAAGTTTTGCAGCATTTGAAAAGAAACTCGGGAATAACGACTGGTTTGTGGGTAATAAGGTACATGTACTGATATTGCTTATAAAACATTCGAAGCTACTCTTTCTGATTTGTTTTAGTATTCTATTCAGGTTTGAGTGCACCATTCAGCATTCATTGTTATTTACATACCGTAAAGCTCCAATAGTAGGAACTTTATGGGCGCCGTTTTGCTATTTATTCAGTCGATAATTCGATATATGGATATCTATAATAACATCTTGCTATCCATAGATGCTGAATAAATAGCAAAACGGCGCGCCTGGAATTATGGATATTCAAAAATAGAATTATGGATATCCAAAAATAAATTCATGGATATCCATAAATAGCTTGGAATTATGGATATCCAGTAATCTATTTATGGATATCCAAAACTCGATCACAATGTTCACATGTATTTTACAGTATATAATTTCGATATCGTATGTTGACGTGACATATGCTAAGATATTTAAATAGAATGTACACTTTCTTGTGTACAGTACAACTTATGAACGCAAACGTCAGTCCAATACACGGCTGTGCAATCTATGGTATTTATATACGGAATTGTATACTAGAGGACACCTACATTATATACTAGAGGACATAGAAAACGCACACCTACATTATATACTAGAGGACATAGAAAACGCACACCTACATTATATACTAGAGGACATAGAAAACGCACACCTACATTATATACTAGAGGACATAGAAAACGCACACCTACATTATATACTAGAGGACATAGAAAACGCACACCTACATTATATACTAGAGGACATAGAAAACGCACACCTACATTATATACTAGAGGACATAGAAAACGCACACCTACATTATATACTAGAGGACATAGAAAACGCACACCTACATTATATACTAGAGGACATAGAAAACGCACACCTACATTATATACTAGAGGACATAGAAAACGCACACCTACATTATATACTAGAGGACATAGAAAACGCACACCTACATTATATACTAGAGGACATAGAAAACGCACACCTACATTATATACTAGAGGACATAGAAAACGCACACCTACATTATATACTAGAGGACATAGAAAACGCACACCTACATTATATACTAGAGGATATAGAAAACGCACACCTACATTATATACTAGAGGACATAGAAAATGCACACCTACATTATATACTAGAGGACATAGAAAACGCACACCTACATTATATACTAGAGGACGTAGAAAACGCACACCTACATTATATACTAGAGGACATAGAAAATGCACACCTACATTATATACTAGAGGACATAGAAAACGCACACCTACATTATATACTAGAGAACATAGAAAACGCACACCTACACATTATATACTAGAGGACATAGAAAACGCACACCTACATTATATACTAGAGAACATAGAAAACGCACACCTACACATTATATACTAGAGGACATAGAAAACGCACACCTACAGTATATGATTATTATTACATGAAAACGAAATACGAAAGATTCCATCAAAGATATATCACATCTTTATTACAAAACACAAACTGAACAACTAAACCTATTCCAAAATGTTTAGAGCTATGTATTTATATAGTTATTGTTTTTCATGTAAAAACACACTTATCCGAAGTGTGCGTTTTCTATGTCCTCTAGTATATTATTAATTAATGTTCACACGGTTTCATAGCCATTCAATGTTTCAGAAGGCATGCACGTGTACGTTGCTATACAATGTAGGTGTGTGGAAACAGTGAAGTTAGTACAATCCTTAGTTTAGGAATTACTGTGCACTTTCATTAGTAAATAGCAATTTTGTGTTCTGTGCAATTATTATTAACACCTGATACTCGTTAACTCTATGGCTGTCCGATTAGCGCAGCGTAACAATGCAACCCGGGTTTGATCCTCAGACCAGGAAGTATGTGAGATGGTACGGTGGTCGCCAGCTCGGACAGGTGGGTTTTCTCCGGGTAGTCCAATTTCCTCCCACATGAATGACAACATTTACACTTTCATCCACCCAACGAGAGTCATTAATATAAGTTGTTAAACGCTGTAAAATAAATAAAGTTTAAACTAACTCTTTGCGAGCTAACGGTAAAAGTAACAATCACATAGGTCGTGCACGTTCATTACAATTGTGTCGTAGCTACACGATTCTGATCAAATTCCATGCCTGGAGGTTATACAACTTTTCTCCAATCCCAAACTCAGTCGTGAGCTTCTTGAACCCCCCGGCCAATGACATATATCCAGAGTTTTCAGTTACAAATATGAACAACACATTCACTAATTGTCGTCTGCTACAATTATTTGAACTATGTACATGTATAGCCTTAGTTTAAAGCGACACTAGTGAGCATTTAAATAAGCTATTATAGCTTCCAATCCAATCCACTAGTCATTGTAAATATATTTGTGTAAATTATGTATATGTATAGTTTTTATATTATGACAAATAAATATGTTTAAACCAAAGCGACACTACATCGGTGAAAAAAGCAAATATCTACAGAATGTACTTTCTTGCTTATCTGGTATAATTATTTCCCAAATATTTGTTACAGAATCTGAGTATTTCAACTCATAAACAACCATCGTAATACGGAATTTATTGACGTAATAAAATAATGTAAATAGGGTCAAAATATATGCGTGTACTGTTACTAAGTTTCAAAATAAAATAATAACGGTTATTAACAAACATTCGATACAATATTCACATTACAGGTAAGTCAGGTCGTTAGCATTAAACAATACATAACATAACATTTATTCAGCATAAAATAGCATGTGCATATTTATAGCCAATACAAAACAATGGTAGAAGAAATTCGAAAAGACAAAAACATGAACCGTACAAAGTCATATAATATGGTGTTTTCAAGGGAAAGCTAAGTATATTAAAGTGGATTAGTCATCAGTTCTCATTTTAAATGCAAAGTATATGAATTTTGATATGTTGTTTAAAATTACAGTAGATTTGGTTGTCATTAAATTGGTAAACTTATTCATACTTGGCCAACTACAATAGTAAGGTCGCATGTATTGTTTACGTAGCTGTCTATACTTCGGGCAAACTAGTAAGAAATGGTACTCGGATTCCACAACCTGTAAGTTACAGTTTATACAAATACGTCACATTACTTGTATGCTATCGTACATTGCCCTACCTACACAGTAGTGTACTATTCCAATCGTGTTATTACTTTACTTTGAAAGCACAGTATCATGGAAAACAAAATTTATGGTACAGATTAACCCTTTTATCTCACATTTACAGTGCATATTTATTTTTAGACTGAACCGATTTAAACTAGTATCACATGTTTAATATAGACTCCAATAATAAACAAATGTCAATTCAGGAGCGTGGTCGACTGTTATATAAAATCCTATTTTCACTTTTGAGGATTTGTAGACCGCAAAATCACTGTTTATTGATTTCATAAGAATTTGCAGTAACAGTACTTTTATACATATACATTTTATTACAATGCATCTTTTTGGCATTTTACGATGTAATGTCGCTTTAAACAATATTTTTATTTCAATATGTGTACACATATTGTCATTTATAATATACAGTGTGTCAACAGGATTGAGAAGAATGCATACAATACATACGTGCATCCCTCCTCTCCTGGTATGAGCATTTATTTTACCCAGCATGCAAAGAACTACTTGACTGGTGTATCGTATTATCTGTTTCAGGTTACAGTCGCAGACTTCCCGTTGTATGAGCTGCTGTACCAGCACCGGGAGATGAAGTCCGACTCTCTCGATGCATACCCCAAACTTACTGCATTTCTGTCGAGATTCCATGATTTACCCAAAATCAAAGAATATCTAGAAACGGACTATATTCAAAATCTACCAATCAACAACAAGATGGCCGCATTCAAGAAGTGACAATACCACGAGTTTCCTGTATACCATCCCATAACCTTATGAACAAATAACCAACTAGTAAACGTTCATAATTATTATAATATAATTTGGTATATCGCTTGGATAAGCACTTGGATAATCGTATGTAAATCAATGCACATATAGTCATGCAATGTAAACTACATAATATATACATGTATATGAAATAAATGTATCGTTCATCAACTAAACATTATTCGCAAAAAATAATATTTGTCTGCTCGTTACGGTCGTCCAAAGCTGAATGACAACTTTACCGCCTGTTCACGAACACTTCGTGCTTACCAACGCCACTTGGCGTTTACTTCATTATAAACAAGGGACATTAATGTCCTCATTCGTTTCTCAAACGTAGACAATCATATTTATTGCATTATTGCGTATGATAACATATTTTCAAATAAAGCTACTCGAACGAAATATTTGTTCTTTATAGTCGCCTCCGCCGAGGCATTTGGGCGACTGGTTTCTCTAAGAAGTTTACGTTGTCATCTAAGTTGTTTATGTCGACAACTGGAAAGGCATCTTCATTCTTCTCAGGGTGACAGGTCCTGTACCATCTTTCGAAGGGGTCCCTTGTAGGGCCACATCCTCCACGATGTGTCAGCTTCGGTTTCTTCGCTGGGGTCCTCACGCCATCAAGAAGTCTGCGTCCCACCGTCTTCCTTGAAGGAGATCCGTTCCCTTGAAGGAGCCGGCTAAAAGAAAACCAGTTATCCGCAGCCGCCAGCACTAAGTGTTGCTGTCTCGCCAAGTAGGGAAGTTAGTTGTAAGGTACTATATATGTAAATGTATAGAGTCACGCGATTCCGATAGCGCGGCTTCCGCCAGCGAAGTCCTTGAACCATATTCCTGCTGTGAGCTGTGCCTAGGTCACGACGTGCACGTTGTGGAGGAGAGATCTGGGAAAGCTACACTTTCAAGGTTTCTGGGACAATCAAATTTCATGTAACGTGTTTCTGGGACAACCAATCAAATTTCATGTAACAGTTTCTGGAACAACCAATCAAATTTCATGAAACAGAAATGAGTTTTCCGGCATATTCAGATAACTGGCACATGACCTTGCCCAGAAGACCACACGGCTTCCCCTGTTAAAACAAATACTTTTCTTACAAGAACCTCTCACAGACGGATCTGTAGTCCAGTAGTTATCACGTTGGATTGGTAATCCATGGATCGCAGATTCAATACCCCCGTCTGACCCTAATAAAATTAACAGTCATTCAGATGGGACTTAAACCATTTCTCATGTCGGTGCGTTACACCGGGCACGTAAACTGAGAACCAGAGGATACTCTGGAATGGGTCTCTGTCTGTATCAGTGCACTATCCTCCAAAATCTAAAATGACTATCGCTCATATGGGCAACCGGTAACGACGACGATAAATAAATGTAAAACGCACGCACGCACGGTCCCGAATACTTCTCTTCTTTGTTCATTGTAAAAAATCCTCTGTATTGAACCCAACTTCCTAATACCGAACAGATTTTAATAAAAAATATATGCATTTCCAACTGTAATTTACCTCTATTAACCGAACATCAACCTTTCTTCTTCAAACCGGCTATTCTTTTAACCCTTTCCTTTATAGAGATTTAGGTTAATATACTATTATATCTCCATACAAACGACGGCCATTTAGCTATCATGCAGTAGATAAGTAGTTGCCATATCTATCCCACCTCAATAGATATCACTGGGACTACATGAGATTCTGGCCATTATTATGAACATTAGTTTGGCTACTTTGTCAATGTATGTCGTATGGGCAATGGCGTCAAGGGGTGCTTCTATGAGGGAAAGGGTTAAACGATCAACTTTCAGCTATTTTATTTTCGGAATATTATATTGTACACTTAAAATGAATCAGTTCTTTACTAACTGCTAAACTATAGACATGTCTCAGTCTACTTCTAAGCATTTAATTATCGAGAACTCTACTATACTGTGAAAACCTTAGCTTGGGTTCCAGTCTGTCGATTTGTCACCAATTTACTTCTGGCAAAATGACATTATCAGAAACTCAATACGGCCCAATTAATGATCTCGGTATTAAAATATATTTATATGACTGACCAGGCAAAATATATCAACGCCTGTTCCCAGGCTATGAAAACCCATCTAAATCGAAAACACTCCAAACTGAACCGTAGGCCTACTTCTGGTTCGGGCCCGTGCGGTTTATATCAAATTGTGTATACTTCTGCTATAGGAACTTTATTTAGGGTACAAGTGAATGACACTAACGAAAACATCAATAGCTATCTGTATTTTTACTCATTTTCCTGCAATTGTATTTTTGTATTTGTATTTAACGCCGCTACCGATGAGTGCCCGATGCCCATTTGAGTGACGTGCAGTTTACCAGTACTTGGTGCACCAACCTCCGTCAGAAACTGCCAACTATTTCATATAAAGAGACACGATCTGAATGCGGCTCGAACCCGTGACCATCAGTGATGATAGGTTACAGTGGTATACAAGTCAGATACCTTAACAACTCGACGACCACAGGGGCGGATTAGGCGGTAGTAGAATCTATACTAATATATATATTCCACTCAACATTATTTGAACCAGTTTATGGACAACCGGTAGCGACGTTAACCAACCAACCAACCAACCAACCAACCAACCAACCAACCAACCAACCCAACCCAACCCAACCCCAACCCAACCCAACCCAACCCAACCAACCAAACCAAACCAAACCAACCCAACCCAAACCAACCCAACCAAACCAAACCAAACCAACCCAAACCAACCCAAACCAACCAAACAAATAACGCCCACATACCACCGGCAATTGTTGGGTAGTGTATACATTGTGAAACTTAACGAGCGAATGAGAACAGTTCGACAAGTTCAAACATAATCGCATTGTGAGAGTAATGTTGGGACGCCATGCGTTCCACCCCACCCAATGTTACACGTGCGTATACTCTATAGTGGGCCTGGCTGACCTGAATAAACAGAACACATATCGTGCACTACATACAGGACTACAGTGAATAGTCTATACAAAAGTAATATCGATTGGGATTACGCTAAACACAATCCGGTGTCCTAACAGAATTGACATCCCCGTAAGAACTGAAAGTTGCGCATGCGCATAATGGTCCATCTTAGCGGCCGTGAGGAATGAGAGACATTCGCTTTATTTTCAATAGTTGTGCTAATTATCAGTATTGTGTGGCATTTATGAACCTATAGGTATTTATAAAGTGTGTGTGTGGAGGGGATTTTCCAATTTCTATATAGATTACTCCGGTTTATGCTTTATCCTTGCTTACCGGATACGAATACACGTAGTCAATTGATGGAACAGCCTACTGTATTGACATCGAGCTCAATGAGGTAAATAATTATATTATAAATCTACTGTTTGGTTTTATTTTTTTTATTAATTGAAGCAGTTATCACATTCCATCATTCAGTAATGATGTTAGTGACTTGTTTGTAACGGTTGTCACTGACTCACTGTGTTATCAGTTGTAATTTGACTGTAAATGTTTCGAAACTCCGAAACCACACACTGGCTCATTTTCCAACCCATTTAACCCAACTCTACATGAGCTTTGTACAGGTAAAGTTTTATCCCAATTTAGTGTGACAATTAACACACATTTTGTCATTTTCAGTTTTGTTTTGTACAAATAACTGAATAGTGCACTTTATTTTAATTTTGTTTACAAAGATGATCAAATGACACGGTCCCTAGAACAGGTTGGAGCTATAATAGCTAGTATAGCTTGATCGAGCGAGCTATAATCTAATGAATAGAAACGTTAAAAATCATATATTTTTCACATTTATCCGAAATATCGAACGCGGACGGAAAGTATGCCACTTACATTTATTTTTTGTAGAAATAGACTGTTCTCCAACCTGTAGAAATACCGAAGACACCGAAAAACAGTATATAACAACAATATAAGAACGAAGCTGCTTGTGTTTAACTATTTATTACGCTAAATACACCTTATTGACTTAATATCTGCCCTATGTCAAACCCCTTGTGAGGAACTACACTTGTTTTCCTGGACATGCTTAGCCGACCTGACTGGGCAGGCTTGGCCGACCTAAGCGGTTAACCAGTACTAAGCAATGTGTGTGAGACGCCTTGCTCAATGACACTACATGTGTGGCCTGACCGAGTATTGAACCCGGTGTCATATAGAATATTGACCCCCTCAAAATAATGACTCTCGGGTTATTAGTCGGTCATAGAATATTGACTCCCTTGAGGAACAATTACTCCCCTTGCGAATGACATTATATAGTGGGAAAATATTAAATTTATTATAATTAAATGTTAATTAACACCGTTTAAGGCCTAGCAACATTTATTTTGAATCAATGATGTACAGAATAACATAAATATATTGAATATGAAAATAAAAGTACACAGATAATTTGTCTCTATCAATTTCTAAAGATGATAACGGGGTGGTGGGTGCCGTATAACTAGGAGGTTCACATAATGTATATGCATAATATTTACACAGACAAGCATACAACAAATAATAACAATGACCCCCACCCCCTATGTATACACTGAACAAGTGAGGGCAGGTCACTTTTCGATGCCATAGAATAATGACCCCTCTATGTGTAGACTATACATGTACGAGAGAGAGGGTCACTTTTCGATGCCATGAATTAATGACCACCCTATGATTTAGGGTGACAGACGGACTTGTAGTCCAGTGGTTAACTATTGGACTGGTAATCCAGGGATCGCAGGTTCGCAGGTATAATATTTTATTATGTATACATGGAGATTTTTATCCCTTTATACTTTTCAATCTTTTGTGTAATTGACCAAAAACTGAACAAAAACTACATTTTGACATTACACATATGTCATAGCATAAGGGCCTCAACTGTGGTAATAATAAAGTTAGGTAACCTTATTTGATTATTTGAAGTCAATATCATATTGATGTTTATAGAAAAGCATAAACATTCTGTGGATATTAGATAAATGATCATAAAAACTAGGTTATGTATGCATATAATCCCAAAAAGTTAGAATTGGACAACATTGCCCATATGTCACAACATAAGGGCCTTAACTGTGGTAATAATACAGTTATGTAACCTTATTTGATTGTTTGATATCATATCAATATCATATTGATGTTTATAGAAAGGCATAAACGAACGAACGAACGAACGAACGAACGAACAACAAAACGAACGAACGAACGAACGAACAACGAACAACGAACGAACGAACAACAACGAACGAACGAACGAACGAACGAACGAACGAACAACGAACGAACGAACGAACGAACGAACGAACGAACATATTGTATTCACATACACTATACAGTTTTAGTGACATAGCAATAATACATTCTACAACATAAGTATAAAATTATGACAACAAATGTACGTGATAATTATTGGCGTACCATATTACTATAGGGATGAACTATAGTATATAATTTTACATACTCGAAATCTTAAAACATTTCTTAGTGCAATCCTAATTACAGTGACATCTATATATGCGATATACTGTATTTCAGTACAACATATCAATAAATACTATTTACAACAAAAAGTGACATATAAACCTGATACTAGTGTATATTAAAATGGACAACATATTGAAAACCCCGTATCTGTATATTTTAGTCGAGTGTTCAGATCAATCAAGTCATATACAGAACAGTATGCAATACATATTCCATACTAGGGATACAGCGTTAGGTGGAACACACCAAACTAGAATCCACTTCCAAGAAGTGTATCACAGAGTGTTGCCGGTTCAGTGATTGGGTCGATCCCTATCTACGAGGCTCCGCTACACCTGTGACACTCTCTTCGGAATAGATTCCATCTGACTGTTACACCAATACTATTCTCAGTATGGGCTATTATATAAAAAGTATTGTTCAACGAATTATATAATTGTGACCTCATAATTATATGTTGATCAAAGCAAAGATAAACATTCAATATAATTGTATAAGACATATTAATATCAGTTTTAAAGACCTCCAGGAACCGTTTATGATCTAATGATACGTAATCAAGAGCTTCTTGAATAAATTTGCTTAACATATATAATTCTGATTTGTTTTTACTGGAAAACAACTGAGTAAATTTAAACATACTTGGGTTTACTCTATAATACCGTTTTATATAAGTTCGTCTATAAAATTCATATGGCCAACACTTAAATATAAAATGAAATTCGTCTTCTATTTCACTTGTAGAACAAATTTGGCAATATCTTAGATTTCTATCAATTCTATCTCTTCCATATCTACCAGTTTGAATTCTAAGACTATGTGCAGATATTCTTATTCTTGTAAGTGCAATACGCAGATTGCGAGACACAATGTTATTCAAATAAAATTCTATATCTAATGTATCCTTAACACATTTATACAATGTTAGCACTTCCATGTTATTTATAGTCATACGCCATTCCTTCATAAATTCATCCAATACTCTTTGTTTGAACAATAAAAGGAATGATTGATCATTGCATTCTGATATTTGGTTATATGTAACATCATTCCATTTATACAGGAATCCATATTTAGATAATAAATCTTTAACACTAGTAAACCAATTTGCCTTACCATTCGATGCATCCGTCATGGCAGTATCAACAATTGATTTTATAATAATATTATCATTACGACACAATTTTAACCAATATTTAACAATACGTGTATATCTGTTTATATATAATGGATAACGTCCTAATTCGCCATAAACAGCACCGTTACATGTTGATTGTCTAACTCCTAATACCATTTTACAGAATTTAACATGTATATTTTCTAACATTTTGGATTTTGAAAACCCCCATATTTCACATCCATAAGAAATTGTTGAATTTACAAATGCATCAAATAACTGCAACGCCACTTTGGGCAAAGTGTCATGTCTTTTTAGATTAGCAGTGAGGGTGTTCATTGATTTAAGACCTTTTCCATTATGTTCATTAAATATGGTCCGTTTGCTTGCCAATTTGCTCAGCGCGTACATTGCATATAATTATAGGTACATGCATACAGCTGATAGCTAGTGTGTTACGGTCCATGTTCAACATACCTGCATATATAGTATTGTGATGTTGGGTTGCAACATCCAGACAGATACATTCATGCAATGCTACTTCTGAAGTTTTAAAATAATTAAGTTTTTTCAGAATATGTAGCTAGTCTACAGACGGACGAACAGACAGACGGATGAGGAGACATAGAAAATAGACATAAGTCATAGGGTGGGGCAGACATTGTAGCCTACCGTATAATGTATATAGATATAAAACTAAGTAAACACTAGGACCGGGGAAGTATGTGAGATGGTACGGTGGTCAACAGCTCAGACAGTTGGGGTTTCTCCAGGTACTCCAGTTTCCTCCCACACAAATGACCACATCAGCGCCAACGAGAGTTATTAATATAAGCTGTTAACACGTGTTTCGCAATCGTTGTAAACTAAATATATATACATGTATGACCACATTATAATACACCGAAATTCTACCCTTATATAGCTGAACAAATATTGTTTTCTTTTATGTAAAATAGTTTTAAGCTTTATAATTTGGAACATGAATATTTTATTTATACAGAAACTATCGGCAAAGTTGATTAACACGGGCCCATCGGAGACACGCCAAACCATCAGCGAAAGGCTTGAGAAGTTCGACTGCAAGTAGATCAGAGACGTATCCAGGGGAAAATAAGGGGGTGCTAAGTCAGTAACACCAACCCCGGCCATGGTCATCATAGGGCACCCACCTGAATATGCCTCGATTGTGGAAAATCTATTTGGCGGGGGTAAGTAATGCTGGTTTTGTAAATATAACGTATGACTTCACCTCTCTATGCAACACGATACGGCACAACTACAGTCTACTGTAAGTAATGCTGGTTTTGTAAATATAACGTATGACTTCACCTCTCTATGCAACACGATACGGCACAACTACAGTTCGTTTTACTGTAACAGTTGATGCAACAACACGATACGCACAACTACAGTTCGTGTTTACTGTAAACAGTTGATGCAACAACACGATACGGCACAACTACAGTTCGTGTTTACTGTGAACAGTTGATGCAACAACACGATACGGCACAACTACAGTTCGTGTTTACTGTGAACAGTTGATGCAACAACACGATACGGCACAACTACAGTTCGTGTTTACTGTGAACAGTTGATGCAACAACACGATACGGCACAACTACAGTTCGTGTTTACTGTGAACAGTTGATGCAACAACACGATACGGCACAACTACAGTTCGTGTTTACTGTGAACAGTTGATGCAACAACACGATACGGCACAACTACAGTTCGTGTTTACTGTGAACAGTTGATGCAACAACACGATACGGCACAACTACAGTTCGTGTTTACTGTGAACAGTTGATGCAACAACACGATACGGCACAACTACAGTTCGTGTTTACTGTGAACAGTTGATGCAACAACACGATACGGCACAACTACAGTTCGTGTTTACTGTGAACAGTTGATGCAACAACACGATACGGCACAACTACAGTTCGTGTTTACTGTAAACAGTTGATGCAACAACACGATACGACACAACTACAGTTCGTGTTTACTGTAAACAGTTGATGCAACAACACGACACAGCACAACTACAGTTCGTGCTTACTGTAAACAGTTGATGCAACAACACGATACGGCACAACTACAGTTCGTGTTTACTGTAAACAGTTGATGCAACAACACGATACAGCACAACTACAGTTCGTGTTTACTGTAAACAGTTGATGCAACAACACGACACAGCACAACTACAGTTCGTGCTTACTGTAAACAGTTGATGCAACAACACGACACAGCACAACTACAGTTCGTGTTTACTGTAAACAGTTGATGCAACAACACGATACGGCACAACTACAGTTCGTATTGCCTATACAGTTGATGTTGTTACACATTAGATACCAATAATAATAAAAATAATAATGCTACTAATAAAAACAATTCAAGCTCGTTTCATATCAATCTTCTATATATAAGGCCCTCAAAGTGCATCTCACCTTCAATTATTTCAAACAATGCCGCCGCATGTTCATTAACAAAATTAATATGACTTTTTAATTTATTTCACGACACATTTGAAAGAGTTTTCAGTTATCTAAAAATATAATGAGATTGTTAGTTTAACCATACAGTCTACATCCGTTATGTCAAAGTCGGTTATGTCGAATTCTCCGGTTACCTCAAAGTTGGACCAAAGTCCGTTTCAGAGACATATAACATATAACTGGCTCCGTTTATAGCGAATTTCGTTAAGTCAAATTTCGGTTATATCGAAGTATTTTGTTCGGTCCGATGGAATTCGACATTGCGGATGTAGACTGTATTTCCTATACAGTCAAACTTGTGTTAGTGGTCACCCCTATTAAGCAGCCAACCTGCATTAAGCAGCCAGTTTCCAGATTCCCAATATGTTGTTTTGTTATACATTTGACCTCTATTAAGCAGCCACATGTGCTAAGCAGCCACTTTCTGTGATTCACTTGGCTGGCTGTATATATCATTGTAAATTAGGCAATTCAATATTACA
Organism: Archivesica marissinica; assembly: GCA_014843695.1. Lineage (NCBI taxonomy): Eukaryota > Metazoa > Mollusca > Bivalvia > Venerida > Vesicomyidae > Archivesica > Archivesica marissinica. Next base: position 74,413 of record JABXNX010000113.1, read on the forward strand.
TGTATCTCAGATCCAATAGTATTAATATAAGATGAAACCAATTCTAGATTCATCTGGCAAACCTTCATACCGACCCCGTCTCAATCCTAATAGGAGCGACCTCCAGTCCAAATTTTTCAAAAATGCAGAACGATGTATGTGTGGTATAATACAATGTACAATATTGCTCTGCATTATTTATTATTTTTAATTTAAGTTTATTTAGCGTCGCTACCAGTTGCACATTTGAGCGACAGGCAGTTTACCTAACAACACCTCCAGCGGTTAACCCGTACTTGGTGCACCAACCTCTGTAAGAAACTGCCAACTTTTTCATATATATGGAACACTGCCTGTGCGGGGCTCGAGCCCGTGACCATCAGTGATGTTAGGTTACAGTGGTATACAAGTCAGCGACCTTAGCCACTTGACGTCGATTGCATAATTATATTCAGTTTTGAATAATTTATACATTCACTCTCAAAGTATTTCGGATGCTTTTATCTCAACATAGTGTGCGAAAGAACGATATATAGGATTAGCAAAGCTAGTGTACATAGGAAAACATTAAAACATGGCCGATAGGTGTTGCGGATACCAGACCGGAAGTACTGTAGAGTAGTATCCGCTAGATGGAGATACCCATCGGTGGTATCCGCAATGGATGCAGGTTAATTAATTACAACAGTCATGCATGCATACTCATTTCTTAAACTTCTGGCAGCAAAATGTAATCACAGTGTTTGGAAGTTAACCTACATAAGTATGTGAAAGTCTGTTAATTAATACAATAAATCCATCATAAATTATAAATTTAAAAAAACAAATTGCGAAACACACTTTAACATCTTATATTAAGCACTCTCGTTGGCGCGGATGAAAGCGTAAATGTGGTCATTTGTGTGGGAGGAAACCGGAGAAAACCCACCTGTCCGATCTGGCGACCACCGTTCCATCTCATATACTTCCCGGTCCGAGGATCGAACCAGACTTTCATTGGTGAGAAGCGAGCGTGCTAATCACTGCGCTAATCGGATAGACATTGTATATTTTAGTAACCTCTGGCGTGATGTGAAAATCCGCAAGTTAATACTATACAATAAATCCATCATAAATTGTAAATTAAAAAAAACAAATTGCGAAACACACTTTAACATCTTATATTAAGCACTCTCGTTGGCGCTGATGAAAACGTAAATGTGGTCATTTGTGCGGGAGGTACCCGGAGAAAACCCACCTGTCCGATCTGGCGACCACCGTACCATCTCATATGCTTCCCGGTCCGAGGATCGAACCAGAGTTTCATTAATGAGAAGCGAGCGTGCTAACCACTGCGCAAATCAGTCCAGCTGTAGGTATACTTGCCAATTTCAGACTAACCGATTTACATATTGTGTATGCATGTATATTGTAACATACACCTGTAACCTATCATATGCTGGCGTGGCGTCCGTGGTCCAGTGGTAGTGTGTCTGATTTGGAATCAAACTGTCCCGGGTTCGATTCTCGGTCAGTCCAGGTAAGTAGTGTCATTAAGCAAGGCACCTCACACATATTGCTGGACCGAGACCGTGCCTAATGGATGCACGTGGCAGAACTGGGACTAATGGATATACTTGGCAGAACTGGGACTAATGGATATACTTGGCAGAACCGTTACTAATGGATATACTTGGCAGAACCGTTACTAATGGATATACTTGGCAGAACCGTTACTAATGGGTGTACTTGGCAGAACCGTTACTAATGGATATACTTGGCAGAACCGTTACTAATGGATATACTTGGCAGAACCGTTACTAATGGGTATACTTGGCAGAACCGTTACTAATGGATATACTTGGCAGAACCGTTACTAATGGATATACTTGGCAGAACCGTTACTAATGGATATACTTGGCAGAACCGTTACTAATGGATATACTTGGCAGAACCGTTACTAATGGATATACTTGGCAGAACCGTTACTAATGGATATACTTGGCAGAACCGTTACTAATGGATATACTTGGCAGAACCGTTACTAATGGATATACTTGGCAGAACCGTTACTAATGGATATACTTGGAAGAACCGTTACTAATGGATATACTTGGCAGAACCGTTACTAATGGATATACTTGGCAGAACCGTTACTAATGGATATACTTGGCAGAACCGTTACTAATGGATATACTTGGCAGAACCGCTACTAATGGATATACTTGGCAGAACCGTTGCTAATGGATATACTTAGCAGAACCGTTACTAATGGATATACTTGGCAGAGCCGTTACTAATGGATATACTTGGCAGCACCGTTACTAATGGATATACTTGGCAGAACCGTTACTAATGGATATACTTGGCAGAACCGTTACTAATGGATATACTTGGCAGAACCGTTACTAATGGATATACTTGGAAGAACCGTTACTAATGGATATACTTGGCATAACCGTTACTAATGGATATACTTGGCAGAACCGTTACTAATGGATATACGTGGCAGAACCGTTACTAATGGGTGTACTTGGCAGAACCGTTACTAATGGGTATACTTGGCAGAACTGTTACTAATGGATATACTTGGCAGAACTGGAACTAATGGATATACTTGGCAGAACCGTTACTAATGGATATACTTGGCAGAACTGGAACTAATGGATATACTTGGCAGAACCGTTACTAATGGATATACTTGGCAGAACTGGAACTAATGGATATACTTGGCAGAACCGTTACTAATGGATATACTTGGAAGAACCGTTACTAATGGATATACTTGGCAGAACCGTTACTAATGGATATACTTGGCAGAACCGTTACTAATGGGTATACTTGGCAGAACCGTTACTAATGGATATACTTGGCAGAACCATTACTAATGGATATACTTGGCAGACCCGTTACTAATGGATATACTTGGCAGAACCGTTGCTAATGGATATACTTGGCAGAACCATTACTAATGGATATACTTGGCAGAATCGTTACTAATGGATATACTTGGCAGAACCATTACTAATGGATATACTTGGCAGAACCGTTACTAATGGATATACTTGGCAGAACCGTTACTAATGGATATACTTGGCAGAACCGTTGCTAATGGATATACTTGGCAGAACCGTTACTAATGGATATACTTGGCAGAATCGTTACTAATGGATATACTTGGCAGAACCGTTACTAATGGATGCACTTGGAAGAACTGTTACTAATGGATATACTTGGCAGAACTGGGACTAATGGATATACTTGGCAGAACCATTACTAATGGATATACTTGGCAGAACCGTTACTAATGGATATACTTGGCAGAACTGGGACTAATGGATATACTTGGCAGAACTGGGACTAATGGATATACTTGGCAGAACTGGGACTAATGGATATAATTGGCAGAACTGGGACTAATGGATGCACTTGGCAGAACCGGATATACTTGGCAGAACTGGGACTAATAAGTGTACTCGACAGAACCGTTGCTAATGGATGTACTCGACAGAACCGATGCTAATGGATATACTTGGCAGAACTGGGACTACTGGATGCACTTGGCAGAACTGGGACTACTGGATATACTTGGCAGAACTGGGACTAATGGATATACTTGGCAGAACTGGGACTAATGGATATACTTGGCAGAACTGGGTCTAATGGATATACTTGGCAGAACTGGGACTAATGGATATACTTGGCAGTACTGGGACTAATGGATATACTTGGCAGAACTGGGTCTAATGGATGTACTTGGCAGAACTGGGACTAATGGATATACTTGGAAGAACCGTTACTAATGGATATACTTGGCATAACTGGGACTAATGGATATACTTGGCAGAACTGGGATTAATCGATATACTTGGCAGAACTGGGACTAATGGATATACTTGGCAGAACTGGGACTAATGGATATACTTGGCAGAACTGGGATTAATCGATATACTTGGCAGAACTGGGACTAATGGATATACTTGGCAGAACTGGGTCTAATGGATATACTTGGCAGAACTGGGATTAATCGATATACTTGGCAGAACTGGGACTAATGGATGCACTTGGCAGAACCGGATATACTTGGCAGAACTGGGACTAATAAGTGTACTCGACAGAACCGTTGCTAATGGATGTACTCGATAGAACCGCTGCTAATGGATATACTTGGCAGAACTGGGACTAATGGATATACATGGCAGAACCAGATATACTTGACAGAACTGAGACTAATAAGTATACTCGACAGAACCGTTCCTAATGGATATACTTGGCAGAAATGGGACTAATGGATATACTTGGCAGAACCGGATATACTTGACAGAACTGGGACTAATAAGTATACTCGACAGAACCGTTGCTAATGGATATACTTGGCAGAAATGGGACTAATGGATATACTTGGCAGAACCGGGACTAATGGATATACATGGCAGAACCGTTGCTAATGGATGTACTCGACAGAACCGTTGCTAATGGATGTACTCGACAGAACCGTTGCTAATGGATGTACTCGACAGAACCGTTGCTAATGGATGTACTCGACAGAACCGTTGCTAATGGATTTACTCGACAGAACCGTTGCTAATGGATGTACTCGACAGAACCGTTGCTAATGGATGTACTCGACAGAACCGTTGCTAATGGATGTACTCGACAGAACCGTTGCTAATGGATGTACTCGACAGAACCGTTGCTAATGGATGTACTCGACAGAACCGTTGCTAATGGATGTACTTGACAGAACCGTTGCATAATATATTAAAATTATGAACATGTTACAACTCGTCTTGTATTTTACATGATTGTGTTATCTCGTATTGACATACAATAATGTCTGGAATAGTTTATACCATCGTAGTTGTGGCTACAAGTCATCTATCTGACATAATTTATTGCACCTTCACTGTGGGTAGCTCTGTTACTAGTATTACGAGGTCTCTATCCACCTTAGGTCTGGCAACTTCTGTGGTTGATGCCCATAGGTGTGGTAATCCCTTCGGTAGATGACCCTAGGTCTATCAACTCCATCGGTAGATGATCATAGATCTCGACACTCCTTTGGTAGATAACCGTAGGTCTGGTAGATGACCTTGGGTCTGGTAACTTCTTTGCTAGATGACCTTTGGTATGGTAACACATGTGGGCTGATGAACACATTTCTGGCAACTCCTTTGAAGATGACATTAGATTTGGCAACTCCTTTGGTCTGGAAACTCCTTTGTTAAAGCTTAAACTTTATTTATTTTCAAACGATCGCGAAGCAAATTTTAACAACTTATATTAATCACTCTCATTGGCGCGGATGAAAGCGTAAATGCGGTCATTCGTGTGGGAGGAAACCGGAGTACCCGGAGAAAACCGACCTGTCCGATATGGCGACCACCGTACCATCACACATACTTCCCGTTCCGAGGATCGAACCCGGGTTGTATTGGTGAGAAGCGAACACGCTAATCGGACAACCGATAGCCGATAACTAGGTAACTAATTGTTGTAAAGATATTTTAGCCAACATCGGACATGATTTTGAGAATTTGGCAAATCTATGATGCACTACTGTACACAGTGACATATGATTGTGTTCTATCTAAGGGTGGTACAGCCTACTGTACACAGTGACCAATGATTGTGTTATACCTAAGGGTGGTACAGACTACTGTACACAGTGATCTATGATTGTGTTCTACCTAAGGGTGGTACAGCACTGTACACAGTGACAATATGATTGTGTTCTATCTATGGGTGGTACAGAATACTGTACACAGTGATCTATGATTGTGTTATACCTAAGGGTGGTACAGACTACTGTACACAGTGATCTGTGAGTGTGTTTTACCTAAGGGTGATACAGCTTACTGTACACAGTGACCAATGATTGTGTTATACCTAAGGGTGGTACAGACTACTGTACACAGTGATCTATGATTGTGTTATACCTAAGGGTGGTACAGAATACTGTACACAGTGATTTATGATTGTGTTATACCTAAGGGTGGTACAGACTACTGTACACAGTGATATGTGAGTGTGTTCTACCTAAGTGTGATACAGACTACTGTACACAGTGATCTATGAGTGTGTTCTACCTATGGGTGGTACAGACTACTGTACACAGTGATCTATGATTGTGAAATAACCTAAGGGTTGTACAGATTACTGTACACAGTGATCTATGATTGTGCTATACCTAAGGGTGGTACAGACTACTGTACACTGTGATCTATGATTGTGCTATACCTAAGGGTGGTACAGACTACTGTACACAGTGATCTGTGAGTGTGTTCTACCTACGGGTGATACAGACTACTGTCCACAGTGACTAATGATTGTGTTCTACCTAAGGGTGGTACAGACTACTGTACACAGTGACATATGATTGTGTTCTATCTAAGGGTGGTACAGAATACTGTACACAGTGATCTATGATTGTGTTATACCTAAGGGTGGTACAGACTACTGTACACAGTGATCTGTGAGTGTGTTCTACCTAAGGGTGGTACAGCCTACTGTACACAGTGACCAATGATTGTGTTATACCTAAGGGTGGTACAGACTACTGTACACAGTGATCAATGATTGTGTTATACCTAAGAGTGGTACAGAATACTGTACACAGTGATCTATGATTGTGTTATACCTAAGGGTGGTACAGACTACTGTACACAGTGATATGTGAGTGTGTTCTACCTAAGGGTGATACAGACTACTGTACACAGTGACCAATGAGTGTGTTCTACATATGGGCGGTACAGACTACTGTACACAGTGATCTATGATTGTGAAATAACCTAAGGGTTGTACAGAATACTGTACACAGTGATCTATGATTGTGCTATACCTAAGGGCCGTACAGATTACTGTACACAGTGATCTGTGAGTGTGTTCTACCTAAGTGTGATACCGACTACTGTCCACAGTGATCTATGATTGTGTTCTACCTAAGGGTGGTACAGACTACTGTACACAGTGATCTATGATTGTGTTATACCTAAGGGTGGTACAGACTACTGTACACAGTGACCAATGAGTGTGTTCTACCTAAGGGTGATACAGATTACTGTACACAGTGACCGATGTTTGTGTTCTACCTAGGGGTAATACAGACTACTGTACACAGTGATCTATGGTTGTGTTATACCTAAGGGTGGTACAGACTACTGTACATAGTGAACAATGAGTGTGTTCTACCTAAGGGTGATACAGACTACTGTACACAGTGACCAAGGAGTGTGTTCTACCTAAGGGTGGTACAGACTACTATACACAGTGATCTATGATTGTGCTATACCTAAGGGTGGTACAGACTACTGTACACAGTGATCTGTGAGTGTGTTCTACCTAAGGGTGATACAGACTACTGTACACAGTGACCAATGAGTGTGTTCTACCTAAGGGTGATACAGACTACTGTACACAGTGACTAATGAGTGTGTTCTACCTAAGGATGGTACAGACTACTGTACACAGTGACCAATGAGTGTGTTCTACCTAAGGGTGATACAGACTAGACTACTGTAAACAGTAATCTATGATTGTGTTATACCTAGGTGGGGTACAGACTACTGTACACAGTGACATATGATTGTGTTCTATCTAAGGGTGGTACAGACTACTGTACACAGTGATCTATGATTTTGTTCTACCTAAGGGTGGTACAGACTACTGTACACAGTGACATATGATTGTGTTCTATCTAAGGGTGGTACAGAATACTGTACACAGTGATCTATGATTGTGCTATAACTAAGGGTGGTACAGACTACTGTACACAGTGATCTGTGAGTGTGTTCTACCTAAGGGTGATACAGCCTACTGTACACAGTGACCAATGATTGTGTTATACCTAAGGGTGGTACAGACTACTGTACACAGTGATCTATGATTGTGTTATACCTAAGGGTGGTACAGAATACTGTACACAGTGATCTATGATTGTGTTATACCTAAGGATGGTACAGACTACTGTACACAGTGATATGCGAGTGTGTTCTACCTAAGTGTGATACAGACTACTGTACACAGTGACCAATGAGTGTGTTCTACATATGGGCGGTACAGACTACTGTACACAGTGATCTATGATTGTGAAATAACCTAAGGGTTGTACAGAATACTGTACACAGTGATCTATGGTTGTGTTATACCTAAGGGTGGTACAGACTACTGTACACAGTGACCTATGAGTGTGTTCTACCTAAGGGTGATACAGACTACTGTACACAGTGACCTATGAGTGTGTTCTACCTAAGGGTGATACAGACTACTGTACACAGTGACCAATGATTGTGTTCTACCTAAGGGTGGTACAGACTACTGTACACAGTGATCTATGATTGTGTTATACCTAAGGGTGGTACAGACTACTGTACACAGTGATATGCGAGTGTGTTCTACCTAAGGGTGATACAGACTACTGTACACAGTGACCAATGAGTGTGTTATACCTAAGGGTGGTACAGACTACTGTACACAGTGATCTATGATTGTGTTATACCTAAGGGTCGTACAGACTACTGTACACAGTGACCAATGAGTGTGTTCTACCTAAGGGTGATACAGACTACTGTAAACAGTGATCTATGATTGTGTTATACCTAAGGGTGGTACAGACTACTGTACACAGTGACCTATGAGTGTGTTCTACCTAAGGGTGATACAGACTACTGTACACAGTGACCTATGATTGTGTTATACCTAAGGGTGATACACACTACTGTACACAGTGACCAATGATTGTGTTATACCTAAGGGTGGTACAAACTACTGTACACAGTGATCTATGACGTTTCTACCTAAGTTTGGTACAAACTACTGTACACAGTGACCTATGATTGTGTTCTATCTAGGGGTAGTACAGACTAATGTACACAGTGGGTGATACAGACTACTGTACACAGTGACCTATGATTGTGTTATACCTAGCGGTAATACAGACTACTGTACACAATGATCTGTGATTGTGTTATACCTAGGTGGGGTACAGACCCCTGTACACAGTGATCTATGAGTGTGTTCTACCTAAGGGTGGTACAGACTACTGTACACAGTGACCTATGAGTGTGTTCTACCTAAGGGTGGTACAGACTACTGTACACAGTGATCTATGATTGTGTTATACCTAAGGGTGGTACAGACTACTGTACACAATGATCTGTGAGTGTGTTATACCTAAGGGTAATACAGACTACTGTACACAGTGACCTATGATTGTGTTCTACCTAGGGGTAGCACAGACTACTGGACACAGTGATCTATGATTGTGTTATACCTCGGGGTAGTACAGACTACTGGACACAGTGACCTATGATTGTGTTTTACCTAGGGGTAGTACAGACTACTGGACACAATGATCTATGATTGTGTTATACCTCGGGGTAGTACATACTACTGGACACAGTGACCTATGATTGTGTTATACCTCGAGGTAGTACAGACTACTGGACACAGTGACCTATGATTGTGTTCTACCTAGGGGTAGTACAGACTACTGGACACAGTGATCTATGATTGTGTTATACCTCGGGGTAGTACAGACTACTGGACACAGTGATCTATGATTGTGTTATACCTCGGGGTAGTACAGACTACTGGACACAGTGATCTATGATTGTGTTATACCTCGGGGTAGTACAGACTACTGGACACAGTGACCTATGATTGTGTTCTACCTAGGGGTAGTACAGACTACTGGACACAGTGATCTATGATTGTGTTATACCTCGGGGTAGTACAGACTACTGGACACAGTGATCTATGATTGTGTTATACCTCGGGGTAGTACAGACTACTGTACACAGTGACCTATGATTGTGTTATACCTGGGGGTAGTACAGACTACTGGACACAGTGACCTATGATTGTGTTCTACCTAGGGGTAGTACAGAATACTGTACACAGTGATCTATGATTGTGTTATACCTAGGGGTGGTACAGACTACTGTACACAGTGACCTATGATTGTGTTCTACCTATGGGTGGTACAGACTACTGTACACAGTGCTCTATGATTGTGTTATAGCTAAGGGTGGTACAGACTACTGTACACGGTGACCTATGACTGTGTTCTACCTAGGGGTAGTACGGGCTACTGTACACAGTGATCTATAAGTCTGCTCTACCTAGGGGTGGTACAGACTACTGTACACAGTGCTCTATGATTGTGTTCTACCTAGTTGGGATACAGACTACTGTACACAGTGACCTATGATTGTGTTATACCTAGGTGTGGTACAGACTACTGTACACAGTGACCTATGACGTTTCTACCTACGGTTGGTACAAACTACTGTACACAGTGACCTATGGCTGTTTTCTACCTAAGGGTGGTTCACACTACTGTACACAGTTACCTATGATTGTGTTCTACCTAAGGGTGGGTGGTACAGACTACTGTACACAGTGACCTCTGATTGTGTTATGCCTAGGTGGGATACAGACTACTGTAGACAGTGATCTATGGCTGTTTTCTACCTAAGGGTGGTTCACACTACTGTACACAGTGACCTCTGATTGTGTTATACCTATGGGTGGTACAGACTACTGTACACATTGATCTATGGCTGTTTTCTACCTAAGGGTGGTTCACACTACTGTACACAGTGACCTCTGATTGTGTTATACCTAGGTGGGATACAGACTACTGTATACAGTGATATATGATTGTGTTCTGTTTATGGGCAGCCGATTGCATAGATACTCAAAATGCAACTCGGATAGATATATATATATCAGAGTTGCATTTGGCGTATCTATGCAATATATAAATATATATATTTGGCGTATCTATGCAATATATAAATATATATATATATATTCATGTACGCTGTCAACCCGTACCCTAGTCAACTCGACCCTCGTCGTTGTACGCAGCTCCGATGACCGTTGTACGCGGCAATTTTCGGTTTTAATGAATGACCCTCACTTCACTGTGTTCAAATATCAACAAGCTTTAAAATAAAAGCCTTGTTTTAAAAATTAAATTAAAAAACGTCGATTGTACTATATGTCGCCGTATCCCTTTTCATGCCCTGACTCTTCTACTTCTACTTCTACTTGAATACTGCCCAGGGCTAATGCATCACGGGCAAGTGACATCATCAAAATGGTTAAGAGCTCTAAGGCGTATGTACAGTTAAAAACTGATAAAAACGTGTCAAGTGTCTAGGCTGTTAGTTTTTGCAGACGAAGGCCAAACTCTTACACCTCCTAACGGGTATATGGATCTCTAGGGGTTGGGTTTGAGTGAAGGCTCGACCGGACATAATATACGGGGGTAAAAAGAATAAAACAACTGAATATTTTCTCTGTAACGTTTATTGATGGTTTATTAACGATTGGGATCCAATGCCAAGCTATGACATATAGAAATATATTTATCTATGTACAATCGACGTTTTTTATCCTACCACAGCGCTATCACGACGTCCACTGAGACATGTTAACATACATGTCTTGTCAAGCTAGTCAGACTGACCTATTCATGTATATACAATGTCGTAAAAGCCTTGATGTCAGTATGAAACTATGGAGTAGTACTCTGAGAGATGCAAACTCCCGCGCTGGTATATAACAAGTTGTTTTGACGCATTTTAATAAAACGTTGTGGATATATGGTGCGTTATTCTAGTATGAAGTGGTTTAAGTTTGGTAAAAATCGGTAAACACATGTGGTCATGGCGGTCATCCGATATATTGAGCTATGCTGTCCACAAACAGACGCACACGCAAACACATATACGCAGCCAAAAAACAATAACTCCGTGCCTACTGAGGGGACATAAAGAACTCCGTGCCTACTGAGGGGACATAAAGAACTCCGTGCCTACTGAGGGGACATAAAGAACTCCGTGCCTACTGAGGGGACATAAAGAACTCCGTGCCTACTGAGGGGACATAAAGAACGCCGTGCCTACTGAGGGGACATAAAGAACGCCGTGCCTACTGAGGGGACATAAAGAACGCCGTGCCTACTGAGGGGACATAAAGAACTCCGTGCCTACTATGGGGACACAAAGACATGGTGCCAACAAAACATACACACAACTGAGAAGTATTGGAGAGAGTTTTCCAAAGTGTTGTACATTAAGGCCAAATACGATCAATACAGTAAAACCCCTATAATAATAACCACCAACGCGACTTCGATAAAGTGGTCGTATTGGTCACGATACTGAGTTAATTTTTTTCTTTAAATAATATTTTAATGCATTTTTTCATACAATACATTACATATATACATACAATACTAAGAACAAATCAGAGATTAATATGGAATTATATGATTGCAGTATACGATACATTTGTTTTGTCGAGGGAACAAGGCAAATGGGTTGGGCTACAAGTTATAACAACATTATTTACATTAGTTACTGAGTTCATAGCCATATTATAATAATGGAAATAGATATAACATATGCTATATATACCAGGACCAATGGAAGGAGATATAAAATAAATACGCTATATATACCAGGACCAATGGAAGGAGGTATAACATATCCTATATATACCAGGACCAATGGAAGGAGATATAACATATGATATATATACCAGGACCAATGGAAGGAGATATAACATATGCTATATATACCAGGACCAATGGAAGGAGATATAAAATATGCTATATATACCAGGACCAATGGAAGGCGATATAACATATGCTATATATACCAGGACCAATGGAAGGCGATATAACATATGCTATATATACCAGGACCAATGGAAGGAGATATAAAATATGATATATATACCAGGACCAATGGAAGGAGATATAAAATATGATATATATACCAGGACCAATGGAAGGAGATATAACATATGATATATATACCAGGACCAATGGAAGGAGATATAAAATATGCTATATATACCAGGACCAATGGAAGGAGATATAAAATATGATATATATACCAGGACCAATGGAAGGCGATATAACATATGCTATATATACCAGGACCAATGGAAGGAGATATAAAATATGATATATATACCAGGACCAATGGAAGGCGATATAACATATGCTATATATACCAGGACCAATGGAAATATATATAAAATATGCTATATATACCAGGACCAATGGAAATATATATAAAATATGCTATATATACCAGGACCAATGGACGGAGATATAAAATATGCTATATATACCAGAACCAATGGAAGGAGATATAACATATGCTATATATACCAGGACCAATGGAAGGAGATATAAAATATGCTATATATACCAGGACCAATGGAAGGAGGTATAACATATGCTATATATACCAGGACCAATGGAAGAAATATAAAATATGCTATATATACCAGGACCAATGGAAGGAGATATAAAATATGCTATATATACCAGGACCAATGGAAGGAGGTATAACATATGCTATATATACCAGGACCAATGGAAGAAATATAAAATATGCTATATATACCAGGACCAATGGAAGGAAATATAAAATATGCTATATATACCAGGACCAATGGAAGGAGATATAACATATGCTATATATACCAGGACCAATGGAAGGAGATATAACATATGCTATATATACCAGGACCAATGGAAGGAGATATAACATATGCTATATATACCAGGACCAATGGACGGAGATATAAAATATGCTATATATACCAGGACCAATGGAAATAGATATAAAATATGCTATATATACCAGGACCAATGGACGGAGATATAACATATGCTATATATACCAGGACCAATGGAAGGAGATATAACATATGCTATATATACCAGGACCAATGGAAGGAGATATAACATATGCTATATATACCAGGACCAATGGTAGGAGATATAACATATGCTATATATACCAGGACCAATGGAAGGAGATATAACATATGCTATATATACCAGGACCAATGGAAGGATATATAACATATGCTATATATACCAGGACCAATGGAAGGAGACATGGAGATATAAAATATGCTATATATACCAGGACCAATGGAAGGAGATATAAAATAGTATGCTTTATTGCATACGTTACTATAAATAGTAACACATTTAATGGTAGAAAAGCAAAATATCTGGTCGACGCGGGCAATATATTTCGATTATCGGCTCTGCCGGGCCAATATCGGACCCCGATATTGGCCCGCGCGTGCCGAAAACGAATCACGAGCACGTGTCACAGGTAGCAACAACATAGTAACTACATTGTGTAAACATGGCCGCCTGGGGCCGTTAAGGTATGCAATAAAGAAGTTATTAAACGGCTGCTGTGGGCCATTTGTGGATATTGGCGCACATATCCGATATTGGCCCTCGGGCCTAACGACCCTCGGGCCATTATCTCCATATGGTGCGCCAATATCCACAAATGGCCTACCTCCGCGGTTTAATAACCTCTAAATATTTACTAGGAATAACTTGCTTTAAAACTGCAGAGGAAACAAAAATTGAGAATGATACAATCAGTAAATTGTAATTATTTAATTACCGGTTCCGGTAAATGGCGGCCATGTCAAAAATAAAATTGTTAGTTGAACAAATTATTCCTTTGCTAAATCAGATCATGTAGTCGATCGAGATCACCACAGACCGGCGCTATATGTTTTGAGTTGTATATGATAAACTATTGCTGTTTTTTTATATTTAAGTTTATTTAACATCGCTACC
>JABXNX010000113.1:90011-104979 GCA_014843695.1 Archivesica marissinica
TGTCTGGGTATATACTGTGCATGGATACCACGGCATGCATGCCCACACCTCGGTGGAGCCAGCATGTCTGGGTATATACTGTGCATGGATACCACGGCATGCATGCCCACACCTCGGTGGAGCCAGCATGTCTGGGTATATACTGTGCATGGATACCACGGCATGCCCACACCTCGGTGAAGCCAGCATGTCTGGGTATATACTGTGCATGGATACCACGACAAACCCACATCTCGGTGGAGCCAGCGTGGCGCATGTCTCGGTGTTATGGATACCACGAAATGCCCACACCTAGGTGGAGCCAGCATGCCGCATGTCTGGGTGTCATGGATACCACGGTATGCCCACACCTCGGTGGAGCCAGCGTGGCGCATGTCTCGGTGTTATGGATACCACGAAATGCCCACACCTCGGTGGAGCCAGCATGCCGCATGTCTGGGTGTCATGGATACCACGGTATGCCCACACCTCGGTGGAGCCAGCGTGGCGCATGTCTCGGTGTTATGGATACCACGGAATGCCCACACCTCGGTGGAGCCAGCGTGGCGCATGTCTCGGTGTTATGGATACCACGAAATGCCAACACCTCGGTGGAGCCAGCATGCCGCATGTCTGGGTGTCATGGATACCACGGAATGCCCACGCCTCGGTGGAGCCAGCATGTCGCATGTCTGGGTATATACTGTGCATGGATACCACGAAATGCCCACACCTCGGTGGAGCTAGTATGCCGCATGTCTGGGTGTTATGGATACCACGACATGCCCACACCTCGGTGGAGCCAGTATGCCGCATGTCTCGGTGTTATGGATACCACGGCATGCCCACACCTAGGTGAAGCCAGCATGCCGCATATCTGGGTGTCATGGATACCACGGCATGCCCACACCTAGGTGAAGCCAGCATGCCGCATGTCTGGGGGTTATGGATACCACGGCATGCCCACACCTAGGTGAAGCCAGCATGCCGCATGTCTGGGTGTCATAGATACTACGGCATGCCCACACCTAGGTGAAGCCAGCATGCCGCACCTCTGGGTGTCATGGATACCACGGCATGCCCACACCTAGGTGAAACCAGCATGCCGCATGTCTGGGTGTTATGAATACCACGGCATGCCCACACCTAGGTGAAGCCAGCATGCCGCATGTCTGGGTGTCATGGATACCACGGCATGCCCACACCTAGGTGAAGCCAGCATGCCGCACCTATGGGTGTCATGGATACCACGGCATGCCCACACCTAGGTGAAGCCAGCATGGCGCATGTCTCGGTGTTATGGATACCACGGAATGCCCACACCACGGTGAAGCCAACATGGCGCATGTCTCGGTGTCATGGATACCACGGAATGCCTACACATAGGTGAAGCCAGCATGGCGCATGTCTCGGTGTTATGGATACCACGGAATGCCTACACCACGGTGAAGCCAACATGGCGCATGTCTCGGTGTCATGGATACCACGGAATGCCTACACCACGGTGAAGCCAACATGGCGCATGTCTCGGTGTCATGGATACCACGGAATGCCTACACCACGGTGAAGCCAGCATGGCGCATGTCTCGGTGTTATGGATACCACGGAATGCCTACACCACGGTGAAGCCAGCATGGCGCATGTCTCGGTGTTATGGATACCACGGAATGCCTACACCTCGGTGAAGCCAGCATGGCGCATGTCTCGGTGTCATGGATACCACGACAAACCCACATCTCGGTGGAGCCAGCATGCCGCACCTCTGGTGTCATGGATACCACGAAATGCCCACACCTCGGTGGAGCCAGCATGCCTGGGAACAATGTCATGGATACCACGGAATGCCCACACCTCGGTGGAGCCAGCATGCCGCATGTCTCGGTGTTATGGATACCACGACATGCCCACACCTCGGTGGAGCCAGCATGCCTGGGTATATACTGTGCATAGATACCACGACATGCATGCCCACACCTCGGTGGAGCCAGCATGTATGGGTATATACTGTGCATAGATACCACGACATGCCCACACCTCGGTGGAGCCAGCATGTTTGGGTATATACTGTGCATGGATACCACGGCATGCCCACATCTCGGTGGAGCCAGCGTGGCGCATGTCTGGGTGTCATGGATACCACGGCATGCCCACACCTCGGTGGAGCCAGCATGCCTGGGCATACAATGTGCATGGATACCACGACAAACCCACACCTCGGTGGAGCCAGCATGCCTGGGTATACAATGTGCATGGATACCACGGCATGCCCACACCTCGGTGGAGCCAGCATGCCTGGGCATACAATGTGCATGGATACCACGACATGCCCAGACCTCGGTGGAGCCAGCATGTCTGGGTATGCAATGTGCATGGATACCACGGCATGCCCAAACCTCGGTGGAGCCAGCATGCCTGGGCATGCAATGTGCATGGATACCACGGCATGTATGCCCACACCTCGGTGGAGCCAGCATGCCTGGGTATACAATGTGCATGGATACCACTGAATGCCCACACCTCGGTGAAGCCAGCATGCCGCATGTTTTGGCATAGACTGTTCATGATACAGCGCAGTATGCATACCCACACCTCGGTGAAGTCAGCATGCTGCATGTCTGGGTGTTCTGGATTCCACAGCCGCCCAAACATCGGTGGAGCCAGCATGCCTGAGTATACAATGTGCATGGATACCACGGCATGCCCACACCGAGGTGGACCAGCATGCCTGGGTAACAATGTTCATGGATACAACAGAATGCCCACACCTCGGTGAAGCCAGCATGCCGCACACCTGGGACAATGTCATGGATACCACGGCATGCCCACACCTCGGTGGAGCCAGCATGCCCATGCCTGGGTATACAATGTGCATGGATACCACGGCATGCATGCCCACACCTCGGTGGAGCCAGTAAGCCGCATGCCTGGGTATACAATGTGCATGGATACCACGACAAATGCCCACACCTCGGTGGAGCCAGCATGCCGCATGCCTGGGCATACAATGTGCATGGATACCACGGCATGCCCACACCTCGGTGGAGCCAGTATGCCGCATGTCTTGGCATAGACTGTTCATGGATACAGCGCAGTATGCATACCCACACATCGGTGAAGTCAGCATGCTGCATGTCTGGGTGTTCTGGATTCCACAGCATGCCCACACATCGGTGGAGCCAGCATGCCGCATGTCTGTGTGTAGACTGTACATGCATACCACGGATTGCCCACACCTCGGTGAAGGCATACTGTCTGGGTATACACTGGCACAGATCTCTGTGATTTACATTTTAGTTTACATTTCATTAACATTGGAGATAATTCGTATGGCAACCGTGTGTGGATCTAGATACCTTACCACAGATGGGCGTGTCAACAGAGAAGCTATGTACTGGTAGTGTATACTCTGATGGGCGTGCCAACAGAGAAGCTATGTACTGGCAGTGTATACTCTGATGGGCGTGTCAACAGAGAAGCTATGTGCTGATAGTGCATACTTCCTGATGGGTGTGTCAACAGAGAAGCTATGTATTGGTAGTGTATACTTCCTGATGGGTGTGTCAACAGAGACGCTATGTACTGGTAGTGTATACTTCCTGATGGGTGTGTCAACAGAGACGCTATGTACTGGTAGTGTATACTTCCTGATGGGTGTGTCAACAGAGACGCTATGTACTGGTAGTGTATACTTCCTGATGGGTGTGTCAACAGAGACGCTATGTACTGGTAGTGTATACTTCCTGATGGGTGTGTCAACAGAGACGCTATGTACTGGTAGTGTATACTTCCTGATGGGTGTGTCAACAGAGACGCTATGTACTGGTAGTGTATACTTCCTGATGGGTGTGTCAACAGAGACGCTATGTACTGGTAGTGTATACTTCCTGATGGGTGTGTCAACAGAGACGCTATGTACTGGTAGTGTATACTTCCTGATGGGTGTGTCAACAGAGACGCTATGTACTGGTAGTGTATACTTCCTGATGGGTGTGTCAACAGAGACGCTATGTACTGGTAGTGTATACTTCCTGATGGGTGTGTCAACAGAGACGCTATGTACTGGTAGTGTATACTTCCTGATGGGCGTGTCAACAGAGACGCTATGTACTGGTAGTGTATACTTCCTGATGGGTGTGTCAACAGAGACGCTATGTACTGGTAGTGTATACTTCCTGATGGGTGTGTCAACAGAGACGCTATGTACTGGTAGTGTATACTTCCTGATGGGCGTGTCAACAGAGACGCTATGTATTGGTAGTGTATACTTCCTGATGGGTGTGTCAACAGAGACGCTATGTACTGGTAGTGTATACTTCCTGATGGGTGTGTCAACAGAGACGCTATGTATTGGTAGTGTATACTTCCTGATGGGTGTGTCAACAGAGACGCTATGTACTGGTAGTGTATACTTCCTGATGGGTGTGTCAACAGAGACGCTATGTGCTGGTAGTGTATACTTCCTGATGGGTGTGTCAACAGAGACGCTATGTACTGGTAGTGTATACTTCCTGATGGGTGTGTCAACAGAGACGCTATGTACTGGTAGTGTATACTTCCTGATGGTTGTGTCAACAGAGACGCTATGTACTGGTAGTGTATACTTCCTGATGGGTGTGTCAACAGAGACGCTATGTGTTTGTAATGTATACTTCCTGATGGGTGTGTCAACAGAGAAGCTATGTATTGGTAGTGTATACTTCCTGATGGGTGTGTCAACAAAGACGCTATGTACTGGTAGTGTATACTTCCTGATGGGTGTGTCAACAGAGACGCTATGTACTGGTAGTGTATACTTCCTGATGGGTGTGTCAACAGAGACGCTATGTATTGGTAGTGTATACTTCCTGATGGGTGTGTCAACAGAGACGCTATGTACTGGTAGTGTATACTTCCTGATGGGTGTGTCAACAGAGACGCTATGTACTGGTAGTGTATACTTCCTGATGGGTGTGTCAACAGAGACGCTATGTACTGGTAGTGTATACTTCCTGATGGGTGTGTCAACAGAGACGCTATGTATTGGTAGTGTATACTTCCTGATGGGCGTGTCAACAGAGACGCTATGTACTGGTAGTGTATACTTCCTGATGGGTGTGTCAACAGAGACGCTGTGTACTGGTAGTGTATACTTCCTGATGGGTGTGTCAACAGAGACGCTATGTACTGGTAGTGTATACTTCCTGATGGGTGTGTCAACAGAGACGCTATGTATTGGTAGTGTATACTTCCTGATGGGCGTGTCAACAGAGACGCTATGTACTGGTAGTGTATACTTCCTGATGGGCGTGTCAACAGAGACGCTGTGTACTGGTAGTGTATACTTCCTGATGGGCGTGTCAACAGAGACGCTATGTACTGGTAGTGTATACTTCCTGATGGGTGTGCCAACAGAGAAGCTATGTATTGGTAGTGTATACTTCCTGATGGGCGTGTCAACAGAGACGCTATGTATTGGTAGTGTATACTTCCTGATGGGCGTGTCAACAGAGACGCTATGTACTGGTAGTGTATACTTCCTGATGGGTGTGTCAACAGAGACGCTATGTACTGGTAGTGTATACTTCCTGATGGGTGTGTCAACAGAGACGCTATGTACTGGTAGTGTATACTTCCTGATGGGTGTGTCAACAGAGACGCTATGTACTGGTAGTGTATACTTCCTGATGGGTGTGTCAACAGAGACGCTATGTACTGGTAGTGTATACTTCCTGATGGGTGTGTCAACAGAGACGCTATGTACTGGTAGTGTATACTTCCTGATGGGTGTGTCAACAGAGACGCTATGTACTGGTAGTGTATACTTCCTGATGGGTGTGTCAACAGAGACGCTATGTACTGATAGTGCATACTTCCTGATGGGCGTGTCAACAGAGACGCTATGTGTTTGTAATGTATACTTCCTGATGGGTTTGTCAACAGAGAAGCTATGTACTGGTAGTGTATACTTCCTGATGGGTGTGTCAACGGAGACGCTATGTGTTTGTAGTGTATGCTTCTGATGGGTGTGTCAACATATAGATAGATATATAGATTCTTTATTATCCTCCATTATAGGAGAGCTATCACATACATGTATAATACAGATACATTTATAATATTACAACTATTATCGAATACGAACAAACATTGTGATATCATGTAATTAAACTATATACACGTAATTACAAAAACAAACAACACGAAAAACAATATAACAGATATGTAACATTGTGACAAGAATTTCCAGCCTCGCATAACAAAATCGAACATTGAATTAACTATAATATCGGATCCCGATCGTACACCTTACCGAAACGAAACATAAGGTGTAAACAGGAACTCAAATATTAAAAAACGTAAGTTGACGAACTGTTTCAGAACACAGCCCTACACTAGAATAGAATAATGTAGAGTATATGAGATGAACTCATGCTAATTACCATCACAACGACATATACATTATACAGTTACAAGCTAATTTTATTTGTAAACAAACTATTTATTCGACGCAGATATTTATTATCTTCGAATAATGTTTGGGTTTTTGCATTTGCGCTTTGCACAAAAGGCAAGCATATTTTAATTCGACAAATTTTCTACATTATTGAACAGTTCTGCTCTATTCATGTTAATTCATGTACCACAGCACACTATGGTTATACACACGATAGAACATTGTATGTAATATATTCACTGCTGTAATTTGGATATTGTCACGGCTTGCTTCATCAAGTTCATAAGTAGACATACCTAACAGCAAATCACAGATTTGGGTAATAGGATCCTTTGAGATGAAGCGTAAATATGTGTTTATTCCTTGATCAATAACAGTTGTCCATAGGGCAGTTATGTACGGAAGCCTACAGGGGCCATTTTGACTTATGACTTACAACTTAGATCTTAGGACTTAGAACTTAGATGTTAGGACTTACGACTTAGACGTAAAGCATCGGTGAGTGCGTGCATGCGTGCATCGGTGAGTGTGTGACGTGCATCGTGAGTGTGTGAGTGTGTGAGTGCGTGAGTGCGTGAGTGTGTGAGTGCGTGGGTGCGTGAGTGAGTGCGTGCATCGGTGAGTGCGTGCATGCGTGCATCGGTGAGTGCGTGAGTGCGTGCATCGGTGAGTGCGTGAGTGTGTGAGTGTGTGAGTGCGTGGGTGCGTGAGTGAGTGCGTGCATCGGTGAGTGCGTGCATGCGTGCATCGGTGAGTGCGTGAGTGCATGCATTGGTGAGTGCGTGCATCGGTGAGTGCGTGAGTGTGTGAGTGTGTGAGTGCGTGAGTGCGTGATTGAGTGCGTGCATCGGTGAGTGCGTGCATGCGTGCATCGGTGAGTGCGTGAGTGCGTGCATCAGTGAGTGCGTGCATCGGTGAGTGCGTGAATCATTGAGTGCGTGCATCGGTGAGTGCGTGAGTGCGTCCATCATTGAGTGCGCACTCACCGATGCACGCACTCACCGATGCACGCACCCACGCACTCACACTCTTACACACCCACGCACTCACGCACTCACACACTCACCGATGCACGCATGCACGCACTCACCGATGCTTTACGTTAAGTCGTAAGTCCTAACATCTAAGTTCTAAGTCCTAAGTTCTAAGTCCTAAGATCTAAGTTGTAAGTCATAAGTCAAAATGGCCCATGTAGGCTTCCGTACATAACTGCCCTATGTACAACTGTTTTTGATCAAGCATGAATAAACACGCTTCATCTCAAGGGATCGTATTACACAAATATGTGATTTGCTGTTAGGTATGTCTACTTATGAACTTGATAAAGCAAGCCTGACAATATCCAAATTACAGCAATGAATACATTACATACAACTGTTCTATCGCGTGCACAACCATAGTGTGCTGTGGTACATGAATTAACATGAATAGAATTAAAATATGCCTGCCTTTTGTGCAAAGCGCAAATGCAAAAACCCAAACATTATTCGAAGATAATAAATATCTGCGTCGAATAAATAGTTTGTTTACAAATTAAAATGAGCTTGTAACTGTATACTGTATATGTCGTTGTGATGGGAATTAGCATGGGTTCATCTCATATACTCTACATTATTCTATTCTAGTGTAGGGCTGTGTTCTGAAACAATTCGTCAACTTACGTTTTTAATATTTGAGTTCCTGTAACTTACACCTTATGTTTCGTTTCGGTAAGGTGTACTCTCAGGATCCGATATTATAGTTAATTCAATGTTCGATTTTGTTAAGCGAGGCTGGAAATTCTTGTCACAACGTTACGTATCTGTTATATTTTCATTTTCATGTTCTTTGTTTTTGTAATTACATGTATATAGTTTAATTACATGATGTCACAATGTTTGTTCGTATTCGATAATAGTTGTAATATTATAAATGTATCTGTAGTATACATGTATGTGATAGCTCTCCTATAATTGAGGATAATACAGAATCTATCTATCTATCTATATGTTGACACACCCATCAGAAGCATACACTACAAACACATAGCGTCTCCGTTGACACACCCATCAGGAAGTATACACTACCAGTACATAGCTTCTCTGTTGACAAACCCATCAGGAAGTATACATTACAAACACATAGCGTCTCTGTTGACACGCCCATCAGGAAGTATGCACTATCAGTTCATAGCATCTCTGTTGACACACCCATCAGGAAGTATACACTACCAGTACATAGCGTCTCTGTTGACACACCCATCAGGAAGTATACACTACCAGTACATGTCGTCTCTGTTGACACGCCCATCAGGAAGTATACACTACAAACACATAGCGTCTCTGTTGACACGCCCATCAGAAAGTATACACTACCAGTACATAGCGTCTCTGTTGACACACCCATCAGGAAGTATACACTACCAGTACATAGCGTCTCTGTTGACACACCCATCAGGAAGTATACACTACCAGTACATAGCGTCTCTGTTGACACGCCCATCAGGAAGTATGCACTACCAGTACATAGCGTCTCTGTTGACACACCCATCAGGAAGTATACACTACCAGTACATAGCGTCTCTGTTGACACACCCATCAGGAAGTATACACTACCAGTACATAGCGTCTCTGTTGACACACCCATCAGGAAGTATACACTACCAATACATAGCGTCTCTGTTGACACACCCATCAGGAAGTATACACTACCAGCACATATCGTCTCTGTTGACACACCCATCAGGAAGTATACACTACCAGTACATAGCGTCTCTGTTGACACGCCCATCAGGAAGTATACACTACCAATACATAGCGTCTCTGTTGACACACCCATCAGGAAGTATACACTACCAGTACATAGCGTCTCTGTTGACACACCCATCAGGAAGTATACACTACCAGTACATAGCGTCTCTGTTGACACACCCATCAGGAAGTATACACTACCAGTACATAGCGTCTCTGTTGACACACCCATCAGGAAGTATACACTACCAGTACATAGCGTCTCTGTTGACACACCCATCAGGAAGTATACACTACCAGTACATAGCGTCTCTGTTGACACACCCATCAGGAAGTATACACTACCAGTACATAGCGTCTCTGTTGACACACCCATCAGGAAGTATACACTACCAGTACATAGCTTCTCTGTTGACACACCCATCAGGAAGTATACACTACCAGTACATAGCGTCTCTGTTGACACACCCATCAGGAAGTATACACTACCAGTACATAGCGTCTCTGTTGACACACCCATCAGGAAGTATACACTACCAATACATAGCGTCTCTGTTGACACACCCATCAGGAAGTATACACTACCAGCACATATCTTCTCTGTTGACACACCCATCAGGAAGTATACACTACCAATACATAGCGTCTCTGTTGACACACCCATCAGGAAGTATACACTACCAATACATAGCGTCTCTGTTGACACACCCATCAGGAAGTATACACTACCAGTACATAGCGTCTCTGTTGACACACCCATCAGGAAGTATACACTACCAGTACATAGCGTCTCTGTTGACACACCCATCAGGAAGTATACACTACCAGTACATAGCGTCTCTGTTGACACGCCCATCAGGAAGTATACACTACCAGTACATAGCGTCTCTGTTGACACACCCATCAGGAAGTATACACTACCAGTACATAGCGTCTCTGTTGACACGCCCATCAGGAAGTATACACTACCAGTACATAGCGTCTCTGTTGACACGCCCATCAGGAAGTATACACTACCAGTAAATAGCGTCTCTGTTGACACGCCCATCAGGAAGTATACACTGCCAGCAGATAGCTCCTCTGTTGACAGGCCCATCAGGAAGTATACACTGCCAGCACATAGCGGCTCTGTTGACACACCCATCAGGAAGTATAAACTACCAATATATAGCGTCTCTGTTGACACACCCATCAGGAAGTATACACTACCAATACATAGCGTCTCTGTTGACACACCCATCAGGAAGTATACACTACCAATACATAGCGTCTCTGTTGACACACCCATCAGGAAGTATACACTACCAGTACATAGCGTCTCTGTTGACACGCCCATCAGGAAGTATACACTACCAGTACATAGCGTCTCTGTTGACACACCCATCAGGAAGTATACACTACCAGTACATAGCTTCTCTGTTGACACGCCCATCAGGAAGTATACACAACCAATACATAGCGTCTCTGTTGACACATCCATTAGGAAGTCTACACTACCAATACATAGCTTCTCTGTTGACACACCCATCAGGAAGTATGCACTATCAGCACATAGCTTCTCTGTTGACACGCCCATCAGAGTATACACTGCCAGCACATAGCTTCTCTGTTGGCACGCCCATCAGAGTATACACTACCAGTACATAGCTTCTCTGTTGACACGCCCATCTGTGGTAAGGTATCTAGATCCACACACGGTTGCCATACGAATTATCTCCAATGTTAATGAAATGTAAACTAAAATGTAAATCACAGAGATCTGTGCCAGTGTATACCCAGACTGTATGCCTTCACCGAGGTGTGGGCAATCCGTGGTATGCATGTAGAGTCTACACACAGACATGCGGCATGCTGGCTCCACCGATGTGTGGGCATGCTGTGGAATCCAGAACACCCAGACATGCAGCATGCTGACTTCACCGATGTGTGGGTATGCATACTGCGCTGTATCCATGAACAGTCTATGCCAACCCATGCGGCATACTGGCTCCACCGAGGTGTGGGCATGCCGTGGTATCCATGCACATTGTATACCCAGGCATGCGGCATGCTGGCTCCACCGAGGTGTGGGCATACATGCCGTGGTATCCATGCACATTGTATACCCAGGCATGCGGCTTACTGGCTCCACCGAGGTGTGGGCATGCATGCCGTGGTATCCATGCACATTGTATACCCAGGCATGCGGCATGCTGGCTCCACCGAGGTGTGGGCATGCCGTGGTATCCATGCACATTGCATACCCAGGTATGCGGCATGCTGGCTTCACCGAGGTGTGGGCATGCCGTGGTATCCATGCACATTGTATACCCAGGCATGCTGGCTCCACCTCGGTGTGGGCATGCCGTGGTATCCATGCACATTGTATACTCAGGCATGCTGGCTCCACCGATGTTTGGGCATGCTGTGGAATCCAGAACACCCAGACATGCAGCATGCTGACTTCACCGAGGTGTGGGTATGCATACTGCGCTGTATCCATGAACAGTCTATGCCAAAACATGCGGCATGCTGGCTTCACCGAGGTGTGGGCATTCAGTGGTATCCATGCACATTGTATACCCAGGCATGCTGGCTCCACCGAGGTGTGGGCATACATGCCGTGGTATCCATGCACATTGCATGCCCAGGCATGCTGGCTCCACCGAGGTTTGGGCATGCCGTGGTATCCATGCACATTGCATACCCAGACATGCTGGCTCCACCGAGGTCTGGGCATGTCGTGGTATCCATGCACATTGTATGCCCAGGCATGCTGGCTCCACCGAGGTGTGGGCATGCCGTGGTATCCATGCACATTGTATACCCAGGCATGCTGGCTCCACCGAGGTGTGGGCATACATGCCGTGGTATCCATGCACATTGTATGCCCAGGCATGCTGGCTCCACCGAGGTGTGGGCATGCCGTGGTATCCATGCACATTGTATACCCAGACATGCTGGCTCCACCGAGGTGTGGGCATGCCGTGGTATCCATGCACAGTATATACCCAGACATGCTGGCTCCACCGAGGTGTGGGCATGCATGCCGTGGTATCCATGCACAGTATATACCCAGACATGCTGGCTCCACCGAGGTGTGGGCATGCATGCCGTGGTATCCATGCACAGTATATACCCAGACATGCGGCATGCTGGCTCCACCGAGGTGTGGGCATTCCGTGGTATCCATGACACCCAGACATGCGGCATGCTGGCTCCACCGAGGTGTGGGCATTCCGTGGTATCCATGCACATTGTATACCCAGGCATGCTGGCTCCACCGAGGTGTGGGCATTCCGTGGTATCCATGACACCCAGAGGTGCGGCATGCTGGCTCCACCGAGATGTGGGTTTGTCGTGGTATCCATAACACCGAGACATGCGCCATGCTGGCTTCACCGAGGTGTAGGCATTCCATGGTATCCATAACACCGAGACATGCGCCATGTTGGCTTCACCGTGGTGTAGGCATTCCGTGGTATCCATAACACCGAGACATGCGCCATGTTGGCTTGACCGTGGTGTAGGCATTCCGTGGTATCCATAACACCGAGACATGCGCCATGTTGGCTTCACCGTGGTGTAGGCATTCCGTGGTATCCATGACACCGAGACATGCGCCATGCTGGCTTCACCGTGGTGTAGGCATTCCGTGGTATCCATAACACCGAGACATGCGCCATGCTGGCTTCACCTAGGTGTGGGCATGCCGTGGTATCCATGACACCCAGACATGCGGCATGCTGGCTCCACCGAGGTGTGGGCATGCCGTGGTATCCATGACACCCAGACATGCGGCATGCTGGCTTCACCTAGGTGTGGGCATGCCGTGGTATTCATAACACCCAGACATGCGGCATGCTGGTTTCACCTAGGTGTGGGCATGCCGTGGTATCCATGACACCCATAGGTGCGGCATGCTGGCTTCACCTAGGTGTGGGCATGCCGTGGTATCCATGACACCCAGACATGCGGCATGCTGGCTTCACCTAGGTGTGGGCATGCCGTGGTATCCATGACACCCAGACATGCGGCATGCTGGCTTCACCTAGGTGTGGGCATGCCGTGGTATCCATAACACCAGACTGCGGCATACTGGCCCACCAGGTGTGGGCATGCCGTGGTATCCATAACCCCCAGACATGCGGCATGCTGGCTTCACCTAGGTGTGGGCATGCCGTGGTATCCATGACACCCAGATATGCGGCATGCTGGCTTCACCTAGGTGTGGGCATGCCGTGGTATCCATACACACCGAGACATGCGGCATACTGGCTCCACCGAGGTGTGGGCATGTCGTGGTATCCATAACACCCAGACATGCGGCATACTAGCTCCACCGAGGTGTGGGCATTTCGTGGTATCCATGCACAGTATATACCCAGACATGCGGCATGCTGGCTCCACCGAGGCGTGGGCATTCCGTGGTATCCATGACACCCAGACATGCGGCATGCTGGCTCCACCGAGGTGTTGGCATTTCGTGGTATCCATAACACCGAGACATGCGCCACGCTGGCTCCACCGAGGTGTGGGCATTCCGTGGTATCCATAACACCGAGACATGCGCCACGCTGGCTCCACCGAGGTGTGGGCATACCGTGGTATCCATGACACCCAGACATGCGGCATGCTGGCTCCACCGAGGTGTGGGCATTTCGTGGTATCCATAACACCGAGACATGCGCCACGCTGGCTCCACCGAGGTGTGGGCATACCGTGGTATCCATGACACCCAGACATGCGGCATGCTGGCTCCACCTAGGTGTGGGCATTTCGTGGTATCCATAACACCGAGACATGCGCCACGCTGGCTCCACCGAGATGTGGGTTTGTCGTGGTATCCATGCACAGTATATACCCAGACATGCTGGCTTCACCGAGGTGTGGGCATGCCGTGGTATCCATGCACAGTATATACCCAGACATGCTGGCTCCACCGAGGTGTGGGCATGCATGCCGTGGTATCCATGCACAGTATATACCCAGACATGCTGGCTCCACCGAGGTGTGGGCATGCATGCCGTGGTATCCATGCACAGTATATACCCAGACATGCTGGCTTCACCGAGGTGTGGGCATGCATGCCGTGGTATCCATGCACAGTATATACCCAGACATGCTGGCTCCACCGAGGTGTGGGCATGCATGCCGTGGTATCCATGCACAGTATATACCCAGACATGCTGGCTCCACCGAGGTGTGGGCATGCATGCCGTGGTATCCATGCACAGTATATACCCAGACAAGCTGGCTTCACCGAGGTGTGGGCATGCATGCCGTGGTATCCATGCACAGTATATACCCAGACATGCTGGCTCCACCGAGGTGTGGGCATGCATGCCGTGGTATCCATGCACAGTATATACCCAGACATACTGGCTTCACCGAGGTGTGGGCATGCATGCCGTGGTATCCATGCACAGTATATACCCAGACATACTGGCTCCACCGAGGTGTGGGCATGCCGTGGTATCCATGCACAGTATATACCCAGACATGCTGGCTCCACCGAGGTGTGGGCATGCATGCCGTGGTATCCATGCACAGTATATACCCAGACACGGCATGCTGGCTCCACCGAGGTGTGGGCATGCATGCCGTGGTATCCATGCACAGTATATACCCAGACATGCTGGCACCACCGAGGTGTGGGCATGCCGTGGTATCCATGCACAGTATATACCCAGACATGCTGGCTACACCGAGGTGTGGGCATGCATGCCGTGGTATCCATGTACAGTATATACCCAGACATGCTGGCTCCACCGAGGTGTGGGCATGCATGCCGTGGTATCCATGCACAGTATATACCCAGACATACTGGCTTCACCGAGGTGTGGGC
>JABXNX010003996.1:0-18881 GCA_014843695.1 Archivesica marissinica
GTTGGACACCACATTTCAAACAGCAGTTGTTGGATACCACATTTCAAGGTGCAGTTGTTGGACACCACATTTCAAGGTGCAGTTGTTGGACACCACATTTCAAGGTGCAGTTGTTGGATACCACATTTCAAGGTGCAGTTGTTGGACACCACATTTCAAACTGCAGTTGTTGCACACCACATTTCAAGGTGCAGTTGTTGGACACCACATTTCAAACTGCAGTTGTTGGACACCACATTTCAAGGTGCAGTTGTTGCACACCACATTTCAAGGTGCAGTTGTTGGATACCACATTTCAAGGTGCAGTTGTTGGACACCACATTTCAAACTGCAGTTGTTGGATACCACATTTCAAACTGCAGTTGTTGGATACCACATTTCAAACTGCAGTTGTTGGATACCACATTTCAAGGTGCAGTTGTTGGACACCACATTTCAAGGTGCAGTTGTTGGATACCACATTTCAAGGTGCAGTTGTTGGATACCACATTTCAAACTGCAGTTGTTGGATACCACATTTCAAGGTGCAGTTGTTGGACACCACATTTCAAGGTGCAGTTGTTGGATACCACATTTCAAGGTGCAGTTGTTGGACACCACATTTCAAGACTGCAGTTCTTGGATACCACATTTCAAGGTGCAGTTGTTGGAACCACATTTCAAACTGCAGTTCTTGGATACCACATTTCAAGGTGCAGTTGTTGAACACCACATTTCAAACTGCAGTTGTTGGATACCACATTTCAAACTGCAGTTGTTGGACACCACATTTCAAACTGCAGTTCTTGGATACCACATTTCAAGGTGCAGTTGTTGGACACCACATTTCAAATTGCAGTTGTTGGATACCACATTTCAAGGTGCAGTTGTTGGACACCACATTTCAAACTGCAGTTGTTGGACACCACATTTCAAGGTGCAGTTGTTGGACACCACATTTCAAGGTGCAGTTGTTGAACCACATTTCAATGCAGTTGTTGACACCACATTTCAAGTGCAGTTTGGAACCACATTCAGGTGCAGTTGTTGGACACCACATTTCAAACTGCAGTTGTGTTGGAACCACATTTCAAGGTGCAGTTGTTGGACACCACATTTCAAGGTGCAGTTGTTGGACACCACATTTCAAGCTGCAGTTGTTGGATACCACATTTCAAGGTGCAGTTGTTGGACACCACATTTCAAACTGCAGTTCTTGGATACCACATTTCAAGGTGCAGTTGTTGGACACCACATTTCAAATTGCAGTTGTTGGATACCACATTTCAAGGTGCAGTTGTTGGATACCACATTTCAAACTGCAGTTGTTGGACACCACATTTCAAGGTGCAGTTGTTGGACACCACATTTCAAGGTGCAGTTGTTGCACACCACATTTCAAGGTGCAGTTGTTGGATACCACATTTCAAGGTGCAGTTGTTGCACACCACATTTCAAACTGCAGATGTTGGATACCACATTTCAAACTGCAGTTGTTGGATACCACATTTCAAACTGCAGATGTTGGATACCACATTTCAAGGTGCAGTTGTTGGACACCACATTTCAAACAGCAGTTGTTGGATACCACATTTCAAGGTGCAGTTGTTGGACACCACATTTCAAGGTACAGTTGTTGGACACCACATTTCAAGGTGCAGTTGTTGGATACCACATTTCAAGGTGCAGTTGTTGGATACCACATTTCAAGGTGCAGTTGTTGGATACCACATTTCAAGGTGCAGTTGTTGGACACCACATTTCAAACTGCAGTTCTTGGATACCACATTTCAAGGTGCAGTTGTTGGACACCACATTTCAAACTGCAGTTCTTGGATACCACATTTCAAGGTGCAGTTGTTGGACACCACATTTCAAACTGCAGTTGTTGGACACCACATTTCAAACTGCAGTTCTTGGATACCACATTTCAAGGTGCAGTTGTTGGACACCACATTTCAAACTGCAGTTGTTGGACACCACATTTCAAACTGCAGTTGTTGGATACCACATTTCAAACTGCAGTTGTTGGACACCACATTTCAAACTGCAGTTCTTGGATACCACATTTCAAGGTGCAGTTGTTGGACACCACATTTCAAACTGCAGTTGTTGGACACCACATTTCAAACTGCAGTTGTTGGATACCACATTTCAAGGTGCAGTTGTTGGATACCACATTTCAAACTGCAGTTGTTGGACACCACATTTCAAGGTGCAGTTGTTGGATACCACATTTCAAGGTGCAGTTGTTGGATACCACATTTCAAACTGCAGTTGTTGGATACCACATTTCAAACTGCAGTTGTTGGATACCACATTTCAAACTGCAGTTGTTGGATACCACATTTCAAGGTGCAGTTGTTGGACACCACATTTCAAGGTGCAGTTGTTGGACACCACATTTCAAACTGCAGTTCTTGGATACCACATTTCAAGGTGCAGTTGTTGGACACCACATTTCAAACTGCAGTTGTTGGACACCACATTTCAAACTGCAGTTGTTGGACACCACATTTCAAGGTGCAGTTGTTGGACACCACATTTCAAACTGCAGTTGTTGGACACCACATTTCAAACTGCAGTTGTTGGATACCACATTTCAAGGTGCAGTTGTTGGACACCACATTTCAAACTGCAGTTGTTGGACACCACATTTCAAGGTGCAGTTGTTGGATACCACATTTCAAGGTGCAGTTGTTGGATACCACATTTCAAACTGCAGTTGTTGGATACCACATTTCAAACTGCAGTTGTTGGATACCACATTTCAAACTGCAGTTGTTGGATACCACATTTCAAGGTGCAGTTGTTGGACACCACATTTCAAGGTGCAGTTGTTGGACACCACATTTCAAACTGCAGTTGTTGGATACCACATTTCAAGGTGCAGTTGTTGGACACCACATTTCAAACTGCAGTTGTTGGATACCACATTTCAAGGTGCAGTTGTTGGACACCACATTTCAAACTGCAGTTGTTGGACACCACATTTCAAACTGCAGTTGTTGGACACCACATTTCAAACTGCAGTTGTTGGACACCACATTTCAAGGTGCAGTTGTTGGATACCACATTTCAAGGTGCAGTTGTTGGACACCACATTTCAAGGTGCAGTTGTTGGACACCACATTTCAAGGTGCAGTTGTTGGATACCACATTTCAAAGTGCAGTTGTTGGACACCACATTTCAAACTGCAGTTGTTGGATACCACATTTCAAACTGCAGTTGTTGGATACCACATTTCAAGGTGCAGTTGTTGGATACCACATTTCAAGGTGCAGTTGTTGGATACCACATTTCAAGGTGCAGTTGTTGGATACCACATTTCAAACTGCAGATGTTGGATACCACATTTCAAGGTACAGTTGTTGGACACCACATTTCAAGGTGCAGTTGTTGGATACCACATTTCAAGGTGCAGTTGTTGGATACCACATTTCAAGCTGCAGTTCTTGGATACCACATTTCAAGGTGCAGTTGTTAAACACCACATTTCAAACTGCAGTTCTTGGATACCACATTTCAAGGTGCAGTTGTTGGACACCACATTTCAAACTGCAGTTCTTGGATATCACATTTCAAGGTGCAGTTGTTGGAACCACATTTCAAACTGCAGTTGTTGGACACCACATTTCAAACTGCAGTTCTTGGATATCACATTTCAAGGTGCAGTTGTTGGACACCACATTTCAAACTGCAGTTGTTGGACACCACATTTCAAACTGCAGTTGTTGGACACCGCATTTCAAGGTGCAGTTATTGGACACCACATTTCAAACTGGAGTTGTTGAACACCACATTTCAAACTGCAGTTGTTGGATACCACATTTCAAGGTGCAGTTGTTGGACACCACATTTCAAGGTGCAGATGTTGGACACCACATTTCAAACAGCAGTTGTTGGGTACCACATTTCAAGGTGCAGTTGTTGGACACCACATTTCAAACTGCAGTTGTTGGACACCACATTTCAAGGTGCAGTTGTTGCATACCACATTTCAAGGTGCAGTTGTTGGACACAACATTTCAAACTGCAGTTGTTGCACACCACATTTCAAGGTGCAGTTGTTGGATACTACATTTCAAGGTGCAGTTGTTGGACACCACATTTCAAACTGCAGTTGTTGGACACCACATTTCAAGGTGCAGTTGTTGCACACCACATTTCAAGGTGCAGTTGTTGCACACCACATTTCAAGGTGCAGTTGTTGGATACCACATGTCAAGGTGCAGTTGTTGGACACCACATTTCAAACTGCAGTTGTTGCACACCACATTTCAAACTGCAGATGTTGGATACCACATTTCAAACTGCAGTTGTTGGATACCACATTTCAAACTGCAGATGTTGGATACCACATTTCAAGGTGCAGTTGTTGGACACCACATTTCAAGGTGCAGTTGTTGGATACCACATTTCAAGGTGCAGTTGTTGGATACCACATTTCAAACTGCAGATGTTGGATACCACATTTCAAGGTACAGTTGTTGGACACCACATTTCAAGGTGCAGTTGTTGGATACCACATTTCAAGGTGCAGTTGTTGGATACCACATTTCAAGCTGCAGTTCTTGGATACCACATTTCAAGATGCAGTTGTTGGACACCACATTTCAAACTGCAGTTCTTGGATACCACATTTCAAGGTACAGTTGTTGAACACCACATTTCAAACTGCAGTTGTTGGATACCACATTTCAAACTGCAGTTGTTGGACACCACATTTCAAACTGCAGTTCTTGGATACCACATTTCAAGGTGCAGTTGTTGGACACCACATTTCAAATTGCAGTTGTTGGATACCACATTTCAAGGTGCAGTTGTTGGATACCACATTTCAAACTGCAGTTGTTGGACACCACATTTCAAGGTGCAGTTGTTGGACACCACATTTCAAGGTGCAGTTGTTGCACACCACATTTCAAGGTGCAGTTGTTGAACACCACATTTCAAGGTGCAGTTGTTGGATACCACATGTCAAGGTGCAGTTGTTGGACACCACATTTCAAACTGCAGTTGTTGCACACCACATTTCAAACTGCATTTGTTGGATACTACATTTCAAACTGCAGATGTTGGATACCACATTTCAAGGTGCAGTTGTTGGACACCACATTTCAAGGTACAGTTGTTGGACACCACATTTCAAGGTGCAGTTCTTGGATACCACATTTCAAGGTGCAGTTTTTGGACACCACATTTCAAACTGCAGTTCTTGGATACCACATTTCAAGGTGCAGTTGTTGGACA
This sequence comes from Archivesica marissinica, assembly GCA_014843695.1. NCBI lineage: Eukaryota > Metazoa > Mollusca > Bivalvia > Venerida > Vesicomyidae > Archivesica > Archivesica marissinica. Next base: position 5,234 of record JABXNX010003996.1, read on the forward strand.
CCACATTTCAAACTGCAGTTGTTGGACACCACATTTCAAACTGCAGCTGTTGGACACCGCATTTCAAGGTGCAGTTATTGGACACCACATTTCAAACTGGAGTTGTTGAACACCACATTTCAAACTGCAGTTGTTGGATACCACATTTCAAGATGCAGTTGTTGGACACCACATTTCAAACTGCAGTTCTTGGACACCACATTTCAAACTGCAGATGTTGCACACCACATTTCAAGGTGCAGTTGTTGGACACCACATTTCAAACTGCAGTTCTTGGATACCACATTTCAAGTTACAGTTGTTGACCACCACATTTCAAACTGCAGTTGTTGGATACCACATTTCAAACTGCAGTTGTTGGACACCACATTTCAAAGTGCAGTTGTTGGATACCACATTTCAAGGTGCAGTTGTTGGACACCACATTTCAAGGTGCAGTTGTTGGATACCACATTTCAAAGTGCAGTTGTTGGACACCACATTTCAAACTGCAGTTGTTGGACACCACATTTCAAGGTGCAGTTGTTGGATACCACATTTCAAGGTGCAGTTGTTGGACACCACATTTCAAACTGCAGTTGTTGGACACCACATTTCAAGGTGCAGTTGTTGGATACCACATTTCAAGGTGCAGTTGTTGGATACCACATTTCAAGGTGCAGTTGTTGGACACCACATTTCAAACTGCAGTTGTTGGATACCACATTTCAAACTGCAGTTGTTGGATACCACATTTCAAGGTACAGTTGTTGGACACCACATTTCAAGGTGCAGTTGTTGGATACCACATTTCAAGGTGCAGTTGTTGGATACCACATTTCAAGCTGCAGTTCTTGGATACCACATTTCAAGGTGCAGTTGTTAAATACCACATTTCAAACTGCAGTTCTTGGATACCACATTTCAAGGTGCAGTTGTTGGACACCACATTTCAAACTGCAGTTCTTGGATATCACATTTCAAGGTGCAGTTGTTGGACACCACATTTCAAACTGCAGTTGTTGGACACCACATTTCAAGGTGCAGTTGTTGGACACCACATTTCAAACTGCAGTTGTTGGACACCACATTTCAAACTGCAGTTGTTGGACACCACATTTCAAGGTGCAGTTGTTGGACACCACATTTCAAGGTGCAGTTGTTGGATACCACATTTCAAGGTGCAGTTGTTGGACACCACATTTCAAAGTGCAGTTGTTGGATACCACATTTCAAACTGCAGTTGTTGGACACCACATTTCAAACTGCAGTTGTTGGATACCACATTTCAAGGTACAGTTGTTGGACACCACATTTCAAGGTGCAGTTGTTGGATACCACATTTCAAGGTGCAGTTGTTGGATACCACATTTCAAACTGCAGTTCTTGGATACCACATTTCAAGGTGCAGTTGTTGGACACCACATTTCAAACTGCAGTTCTTGGATACCACATTTCAAGGTGCAGTTGTTGGACACCACATTTCAAACTGCAGTTGTTGGACACCACATTTCAAACTGCAGTTGTTGGACACCACATTTCAAACTGCAGTTGTTGGACACCACATTTCAAACTGCAGTTCTTGGATATCACATTTCAAGGTGCAGTTGTTGGACACCACATTTCAAACTGCAGTTGTTGGACACCACATTTCAAACTGCAGTTGTTGGACACCACATTTCAAGGTGCAGTTATTGGACACCACATTTCAAACTGCAGTTGTTGAACACCACATTTCAAACTGCAGTTGTTGGATACCACATTTCAAGGTGCAGTTGTTGGACACCACATTTCAAGGTGCAGATGTTGGACACCACATTTCAAACAGCAGTTGTTGGATACCACATTTCAAGGTGCAGTTGTTGGACACCACATTTCAAACTGCAGTTGTTGGACACCACATTTCAAGGTGCAGTTGTTGCATACCACATTTCAAGGTGCAGTTGTTGGACACAACATTTCAAACTGCAGTTGTTGCACACCACATTTCAAGGTGCAGTTGTTGGATACTACATTTCAAGGTGCAGTTGTTGGACACCACATTTCAAACTGCAGTTGTTGGACACCACATTTCAAGGTGCAGTTGTTGCACACCACATTTCAAGGTGCAGTTGTTGCACACCACATTTCAAGGTGCAGTTGTTGGATACCACATGTCAAGGTGCAGTTGTTGGACACCACATTTCAAACTGCAGTTGTTGCACACCACATTTCAAACTGCAGATGTTGGATACCACATTTCAAACTGCAGTTGTTGGATACCACATTTCAAACTGCAGATGTTGGATACCACATTTCAAGGTGCAGTTGTTGGACACCACATTTCAAGGTGCAGTTGTTGGATACCACATTTCAAGGTGCAGTTGTTGGATACCACATTTCAAACTGCAGATGTTGGATACCACATTTCAAGGTACAGTTGTTGGACACCACATTTCAAAGTGCAGTTGTTGGATACCACATTTCAAGGTGCAGTTGTTGGATACCACATTTCAAGCTGCAGTTCTTGGATACCACATTTCAAGGTGCAGTTGTTGGACACCACATTTCAAACTGCAGTTCTTGGATACCACATTTCAAGGTGCAGTTGTTGGACACCACATTTCAAACTGCAGTTGTTGGATACCACATTTCAAGGTGCAGTTGTTGGACACCACATTTCAAACTGCAGTTCTTGGATACCACATTTCAAGGTGCAGTTGTTGGACACCACATTTCAAATTGCAGTTGTTGGATACCACATTTCAGGTAGTGTTGGAACCACATTTCAAACTGCAGTTGTTGGACACCACATTTCAAGGTGCAGTTGTTGGACACCACATTTCAAGGTGCAGTTGTTGCACACCACATTTCAAGGTGCAGTGGTTGCACACCACATTTCAAGGTGCAGTTGTTGGATACCACATTTCAAGGTGCAGTTGTTGGACACCACATTTCAAACTGCAGTTGTTGCACACCACATTTCAAACTGCATTTGTTGGATACTACATTTCAAACTGCAGTTGTTGGACACCACATTTCAAGGTGCAGTTGTTGGACACCACATTTCAAACTGCAGTTGTTGGACACCACATTTCAAGGTGCTGTTGTTGCACACCACATTTCAAGGTGCAGTTGTTGAATATAACATTTCAAGGTGCAGTTGTTGGACACCACATTTCAAAGTGCAGTTGTTGGAAACCACATTTCAAACTGCAGTTGTTGGACACCTCATTTCAAACTGTAGTTGTTGGATACCACATTTTGAACTGCAGTTGTTGGATACCACATTTCAAGGTGCAGTTGTTGGACACCACATTTCAAGGTGCAGTTGTTGCACACCACATTTCAAACTGCAGATGTTGGATACCACATTTCAAACTGCAGTTGTTGGATACCACATTTCAAACTGCAGATGTTGGATACCACATTTCAAACTGCAGTTGTTGGACACCACATTTCAAGGTGCAGTTGTTGGACACCACATTTCAAAGTGCAGTTGTTGCACCATTTCAAGGTGCAGTTGCACACCACTTTCAAGGTGCAGTTGTTGGATACCACATTCAAGGTGCAGTTGTTGGACACCACATTTCAAACTGCGTTGTTGACACCACTTTCAAACTGCATTGTTGGAACACATTTCAAACGCAGATGTTGGATACCACATTTCAAGGTCAGTTGTTGGACACCACATTTCAAGGTGCAGTTGTTGGACACCACATTTCAAGGTGCAGTTGTTGGACACCACATTTCAAGCTGCAGTTGTTGGATACCACATTTCAAGGTGCAGTTGTTGGACACCACATTTCAAACTGCAGTTGTTGGATACCACATTTCAAGGTGCAGTTGTTGGACACCACATTTCAAACTGCAGTTGTTGGATACCACATTTCAAACTGCAGTTGTTGGACACCACATTTCAAACTGCAGTTGTTGGATACCACATTTCAAGGTGCAGTTGTTGGATACCACATTTCAAACTGCAGTTGTTGGACACCACATTTCAAGGTGCAGTTGTTGGACACCACATTTCAAACTGCAGTTCTTGGATACCACATTTCAAGGTGCAGTTGTTGGACACCACATTTCAAACTGCAGTTGTTGGATACCACATTTCAAACTGCAGTTGTTGGACACCACATTTCAAACTGCAGTTCTTGGATACCACATTTCAAGGTGCAGTTGTTGGACACCACATTTCAAATTGCAGTTGTTGGATACCACATTTCAAGGTGCAGTTGTTGGATACCACATTTCAAACTGCAGTTGTTGGACACCACATTTCAAGGTGCAGTTGTTGGACACCACATTTCAAGGTGCAGTTGTTGCACACCACATTTCAAACTGCAGTTGTTGGACACCACATTTCAAGGTGCAGTTGTTGGATACCACATTTCAAACTGCAGTTGTTGGACACCACATTTCAAACTGCAGTTGTTGGACACCACATTTCAAACTGCAGTTGTTGGACACCACATTTCAAGGTGCAGTTGTTGGATACCACATTTCAAGGTGCAGTTGTTGGACACCACATTTCAAGGTGCAGTTGTTGGACACCACATTTCAAACTGCAGATGTTGGATACCACATTTCAAGGTACAGTTGTTGGACACCACATTTCAAGGTGCAGTTGTTGGATACCACATTTCAAGGTGCAGTTGTTGGATACCACATTTCAAGCTGCAGTTCTTGGATACCACATTTCAAGGTGCAGTTGTTAAACACCACATTTCACACTGCAGTTCTTGGATACCACATTTCAAGGTGCAGTTGTTGGACACCACATTTCAAACTGCAGTTCTTGGATACCACATTTCAAGGTGCAGTTGTTGGACACCACATTTCAAACTGCAGTTGTTGGACACCACATTTCAAACTGCAGTTCTTGGATACCACATTTCAAGGTGCAGTTGTTGGACACCACATTTCAAACTGCAGTTGTTGGACACCACATTTCAAACTGCAGTTGTTGGACACCGCATTTCAAGGTGCAGTTATTGGACACCACATTTCAAACTGGAGTTGTTGAACACCACATTTCAAACTGCAGTTGTTGGATACCACATTTCAAGGTGCAGTTGTTGGACACCACATTTCAAGGTGCAGATGTTGGACACCACATTTCAAACAGCAGTTGTTGGATACCACATTTCAAGGTGCAGTTGTTGGACACCACATTTCAAACTGCAGTTGTTGGACACCACATTTCAAGGTGCAGTTGTTGGACACCACATTTCAAACTGCAGTTGTTGCACACCACATTTCAAGGTGCAGTTGTTGGATACCACATTTCAAGGTGCAGTTGTTGGACACCACATTTCAAACTGCAGTTGTTGGACACCACATTTCAAGGTGCAGTTGTTGCACACCACATTTCAAGGTGCAGTTGTTGCACACCACATTTCAAGGTGCAGTTGTTGGATACCACATGTCAAGGTGCAGTTGTTGGACACCACATTTCAAACTGCAGTTGTTGCACACCACATTTCAAACTGCAGATGTTGGATACCACATTTCAAACTGCAGTTGTTGGATACCACATTTCAAACTGCAGATGTTGGATACCACATTTCAAGGTGCAGTTGTTGGACACCACATTTCAAGGTGCAGTTGTTGGATACCACATTTCAAGGTGCAGTTGTTGGATACCACATTTCAAACTGCAGATGTTGGATACCACATTTCAAGGTACAGTTGTTGGACACCTCATTTCAAAGTGCAGTTGTTGGATACCACATTTCAAGGTGCAGTTGTTGGATACCACATTTCAAGCTGCAGTTCTTGGATACCACATTTCAAGATGCAGTTGTTGGACACCACATTTCAAACTGCAGTTCTTGGATACCACATTTCAAGGTACAGTTGTTGAACACCACATTTCAAACTGTAGTTGTTGGATACCACATTTCAAACTGCAGTTGTTGGACACCACATTTCAAACTGCAGTTCTTGGATACCACATTTCAAGGTGCAGTTGTTGGACACCACATTTCAAATTGCAGTTGTTGGATACCACATTTCAAGGTGCAGTTGTTGGATACCACATTTCAAACTGCAGTTGTTGGACACCACATTTCAAGGTGCAGTTGTTGGACACCACATTTCAAGGTGCAGTTGTTGCACACCACATTTCAAGGTGCAGTTGTTGCACACCACATTTCAAGGTGCAGTTGTTGGATACCACATGTCAAGGTGCAGTTGTTGGACACCACATTTCAAACTGCAGTTGTTGCACACCACATTTCAAACTGCATTTGTTGGATACTACATTTCAAACTGCAGATGTTGGATACCACATTTCAAGGTGCAGTTGTTGGACACCACATTTCAAGGTACAGTTGTTGGACACCACATTTCAAGGTGCAGTTCTTGGATACCACATTTCAAGGTGCAGTTGTTGGACACCACATTTCAAACTGCAGTTGTTGGATATCACATTTCAAGGTGCAGTTGTTGGACACCACATTTCAAACTGCAGTTGTTGGACACCACATTTCAAACTGCAGCTGTTGGACACCGCATTTCAAGGTGCAGTTATTGGACACCACATTTCAAACTGGAGTTGTTGAACACCACATTTCAAACTGCAGTTGTTGGATACCACATTTCAAGATGCAGTTGTTGGACACCACATTTCAAACTGCAGTTGTTGGACACCACATTTCAAACTGCAGATGTTGCACACCACATTTCAAGGTGCAGTTGTTGGACACCACATTTCAAACTGCAGTTCTTGGATACCACATTTCAAGTGCAGTTGTTGAACACCACATTTCAAACTGCAGTTGTTGGATACCACATTTCAAACTGCAGTTGTTGGACACCACATTTCAAAGTGCAGTTGTTGGATACCACATTTCAAGGTGCAGTTGTTGGACACCACATTTCAAACTGCAGTTGTTGGATACCACATTTCAAGGTGCAGTTGTTGGATACCACATTTCAAACTGCAGTTGTTGGACACCACATTTCAAGGTGCAGTTGTTGGACACCACATTTCAAGGTGCAGTTGTTGCACACCACATTTCAAACTGCAGTTGTTGGCACCACAAATACACATTTCAAGGTGCAGTTGTTGGACACCACATTTCAAGGTGCAGTTGTTGGATACCACATTTCAAACTGCAGTTGTTGGACACCACATTTCAAACTGCAGTTCTTGGATACCACATTTCAAGGTGCAGTTGTTGGACACCACATTTCAAATTGCAGTTGTTGGATACCACATTTCAATGTGCAGTTGTTGGATACCACATTTCAAACTGCAGTTGTTGGACACCACATTTCAAGGTGCAGTTGTTGGACACCACATTTCAAGGTGCAGTTGTTGCACACCACATTTCAAACTGCAGTTGTTGGTCACCACATTTCAAGCTGCAGTTGTTGGATACCACATTTCAAACTGCAGTTGTTGGACACCACATTTCAATCTGCCGTTGTTGGACACCACATTTCAAGGTGCTGTTGTTGCACACCACATTTCAAGGTGCAGTTGTTGAATATAACATTTCAAGGTGCAGTTGTTGGACACCACATTTCAAAGTGCAGTTGTTGGAAACCACATTTCAAACTGCAGTTGTTGAACACCTCATTTCAAACTGCAGATGTTGGATACCACATTTCAAGGTACAGTTGTTGGACACCACATTTCAAGGTGCAGTTGTTGGATACCACATTTCAAGGTGCAGTTGTTGGATACCACATTTCAAGCTGCAGTTCTTGGATACCACATTTCAAGGTGCAGTTGTTAAACACCACATTTCACACTGCAGTTCTTGGATACCACATTTCAAGGTGCAGTTGTTGGACACCACATTTCAAACTGCAGTTCTTGGATACCACATTTCAAGGTGCAGTTGTTGGACACCACATTTCAAACTGCAGTTGTTGGACACCACATTTCAAACTGCAGTTCTTGGATATCACATTTCAAGGTGCAGTTGTTGGACACCACATTTCAAACTGCAGTTGTTGGACACCACATTTCAAACTGCAGTTGTTGGACACCGCATTTCAAGGTGCAGTTATTGGACACCACATTTCAAACTGGAGTTGTTGAACACCACATTTCAAACTGCAGTTGTTGGATACCACATTTCAAGGTGCAGTTGTTGGACACCACATTTCAAGGTGCAGATGTTGGACACCACATTTCAAACAGCAGTTGTTGGGTACCACATTTCAAGGTGCAGTTGTTGGACACCACATTTCAAACTGCAGTTGTTGGACACCACATTTCAAGGTGCAGTTGTTGCATACCACATTTCAAGGTGCAGTTGTTGGACACAACATTTCAAACTGCAGTTGTTGCACACCACATTTCAAGGTGCAGTTGTTGGATACTACATTTCAAGGTGCAGTTGTTGGACACCACATTTCAAACTGCAGTTGTTGGACACCACATTTCAAGGTGCAGTTGTTGCACACCACATTTCAAGGTGCAGTTGTTGCACACCACATTTCAAGGTGCAGTTGTTGGATACCACATGTCAAGGTGCAGTTGTTGGACACCACATTTCAAACTGCAGTTGTTGCACACCACATTTCAAACTGCAGATGTTGGATACCACATTTCAAACTGCAGTTGTTGGATACCACATTTCAAACTGCAGATGTTGGATACCACATTTCAAGGTGCAGTTGTTGGACACCACATTTCAAGGTGCAGTTGTTGGATACCACATTTCAAGGTGCAGTTGTTGGATACCACATTTCAAACTGCAGTTGTTGGATACCACATTTCAAGGTACAGTTGTTGGACACCACATTTCAAAGTGCAGTTGTTGGATACCACATTTCAAGGTGCAGTTGTTGGATACCACATTTCAAGCTGCAGTTCTTGGAACCACATTTCGAGCAGTTGTTGGACACCACATTTCAAACTGCAGTTCTTGGATACCACATTTCAAGGTACAGTTGTTGAACACCACATTTCAAACTGTAGTTGTTGGATACCACATTTCAAACTGCAGTTGTTGGACACCACATTTCAAACTGCAGTTCTTGGATACCACATTTCAAGGTGCAGTTGTTGGACACCACATTTCAAATTGCAGTTGTTGGATACCACATTTCAAGGTGCAGTTGTTGGATACCACATTTCAAACTGCAGTTGTTGGACACCACATTTCAAGGTGCAGTTGTTGGACACCACATTTCAAGGTGCAGTTGTTGCACACCACATTTCAAGGTGCAGTGGTTGCACACCACATTTCAGGGTGCAGTTGTTGGATACCACATGTCAAGGTGCAGTTGTTGGACACCACATTTCAAACTGCAGTTGTTGCACACCACATTTCAAACTGCATTTGTTGGATACTACATTTCAAACTGCAGTTGTTGGTCACCACATTTCAAGCTGCAGTTGTTGGACACCACATTTCACGGTGCAGTTGTTGGACACCACATTTCAAACTGCCGTTGTTGGACACCACATTTCAAGGTGCTGTTGTTGCACACCACATTTCAAGGTGCAGTTGTTGAATATAACATTTCAAGGTGCAGTTGTTGGACACCACATTTCAAAGTGCAGTTGTTGGAAACCACATTTCAAACTGCAGTTGTTGGACACCTCATTTCAAACTGTAGTTGTTGGATACCACATTTCGAACTGCAGTTGTTGGATACCACATTTCAAGGTGCAGTTGTTAAACACCACATTTCACACTGCAGTTCTTGGATACCACATTTCAAGGTGCAGTTGTTGGACACCACATTTCAAACTGCAGTTGTTGGACACCACATTTCAAACTGCAGTTCTTGGATACCACATTTCAAGGTGCAGTTGTTGGACACCACATTTCAAACTGCAGTTGTTGGACACCACATTTCAAACTGCAGTTGTTGGACACCACATTTCAAGGTGCAGTTGTTGGACACCACATTTCAAACTGCAGTTGTTGAACACCACATTTCAAACTGCAGTTGTTGGATACCACATTTCAAGGTGCAGTTGTTGGACACCACATTTCAAGTGCAGTTGTTGGACACCACATTTCAAACAGCAGTTGTTGTACCACATTTCAAGGTGCAGTTGTTGGACACCACATTTCAACTGCAGTTGTTGGACACCACATTCAGTGCAGTTGTTGCTACCCATTTCAAGGTGCAGTTGTTGGACCACATTTCAAACTGCAGTTGTTGCACCACATTTCAAGGTGCAGTTGTTGGATCTACATTTCAAGGTGCAGTTGTTGGACACCACATTTCAAACTGCAGTTGTTGGACACCACATTTCAAGGTGCAGTTGTTGCACACCACATTTCAAGGTGCAGTTGTTGCACACCACATTTCAAGGTGCAGTTGTTGGATACCACATGTCAAGGTGCAGTTGTTGGACACCACATTTCAAACTGCAGATGTTGGATACCACATTTCAAACTGCAGTTGTTGGATACCACATTTCAAACTGCAGATGTTGGATACCACATTTCAAGGTGCAGTTGTTGGACACCACATTTCAAGGTGCAGTTGTTGGATACCACATTTCAAGGTGCAGTTGTTGGATACCACATTTCAAACTGCAGATGTTGGATACCACATTTCAAGGTACAGTTGTTGGACACCACATTTCAAGGTGCAGTTGTTGGATACCACATTTCAAGGTGCAGTTGTTGGATACCACATTTCAAGCTGCAGTTCTTGGATACCACATTTCAAGATGCAGTTGTTGGACACCACATTTCAAACTGCAGTTCTTGGATACCACATTTCAAGGTACAGTTGTTGAACACCACATTTCAAACTGCAGTTGTTGGATACCACATTTCAAACTGCAGTTGTTGGACACCACATTTCAAACTGCAGTTCTTGGATACCACATTTCAAGGTGCAGTTGTTGGACACCACATTTCAAATTGCAGTTGTTGGATACCACATTTCAAGGTGCAGTTGTTGGATACCACATTTCAAACTGCAGTTGTTGGACACCACATTTCAAGGTGCAGTTGTTGGACACCACATTTCAAAGTGCAGTTGTTGCACACCACATTTCAAGGTGCAGTGGTTGCACACCACATTTCAAGGTGCAGTTGTTGGATACCACATGTCAAGGTGCAGTTGTTGGACACCACATTTCAAACTGCAGTTGTTGCACACCACATTTCAAACTGCATTTGTTGGATACTACATTTCAAACTGCAGATGTTGGATACCACATTTCAAGGTGCAGTTGTTGGACACCACATTTCAAGGTACAGTTGTTGGACACCACATTTCAAGGTGCAGTTCTTGGATACCACATTTCAAGGTGCAGTTTTTGGACACCACATTTCAAACTGCAGTTGTTGGACACCACATTTCAAACTGCAGCTGTTGGACACCGCATTTCAAGGTGCAGTTATTGGACACCACATTTCAAACTGGAGTTGTTGAACACCACATTTCAAACTGCAGTTGTTGGATACCACATTTCAAGATGCAGTTGTTGGACACCACATTTCAAACTGCAGTTCTTGGACACCACATTTCAAACTGCAGATGTTGCACACCACATTTCAAGGTGCAGTTGTTGGACACCACATTTCAAACTGCAGTTCTTGGATACCACATTTCAAGTTACAGTTGTTGAACACCACATTTCAAACTGCAGTTGTTGGATACCACATTTCAAACTGCAGTTGTTGGACACCACATTTCAAAGTGCAGTTCTTGGATACCACATTTCAAGGTGCAGTTGTTGGACACCACATTTCAAATTGCAGTTGTTGGATACCACATTTCAATGTGCAGTTGTTGGATACCACATTTCAAACTGCAGTTGTTGGACACCACATTTCAAGGTGCAGTTGTTGGACACCACATTTCAAGGTGCAGTTGTTGCACACCACATTTCAAACTGCAGTTGTTGGTCACCACATTTCAAGCTGCAGTTGTTGGATACCACATTTCAAACTGCAGTTGTTGGACACCACATTTCAATCTGCCGTTGTTGGACACCACATTTCAAGGTGCTGTTGTTGCACACCACATTTCAAGGTGCAGTTGTTGAATATAACATTTCAAGGTGCAGTTGTTGGACACCACATTTCAAAGTGCAGTTGTTGGAAACCACATTTCAAACTGCAGTTGTTGAACACCTCATTTCAAACTGCAGATGTTGGATACCACATTTCAAGGTACAGTTGTTGGACACCACATTTCAAGGTGCAGTTGTTGGATACCACATTTCAAGGTGCAGTTGTTGGATACCACATTTCAAGCTGCAGTTCTTGGATACCACATTTCAAGGTGCAGTTGTTAAACACCACATTTCACACTGCAGTTCTTGGATACCACATTTCAAGGTGCAGTTGTTGGACACCACATTTCAAACTGCAGTTCTTGGATATCACATTTCAAGGTGCAGTTGTTGGACAACACATTTCAAACTGCAGTTGTTGGACACCACATTTCAAACTGCAGTTGTTGGACACCACATTTCAAACTGCAGTTCTTGGACACCACATTTCAAACTGCAGTTGTTGGACACCACATTTCAAACTGCAGTTGTTGGACACCACATTTCAAACTGCAGTTCTTGGATACCACATTTCAAGGTACAGTTGTTGAACACCACATTTCAAACTGCAGTTGTTGGATACCACATTTCAAACTGCAGTTGTTGGATACCACATTTCAAACTGCAGTTGTTGGACACCACATTTCAAACTGCAGTTGTTGGACCCCACATTTCAAGTGCAGTTGTTGGATAACCACATTTCAAACTGCAGTTGTTGGACACCACATTTCAAATGCAGTTGTTTGGACACCACATTTCAAAGTGCGTTGTGGACACCACATTTCAAGGTGCAGTTGTTGGACACCACATTTCAAGGTGCAGTGTTGACACCACATTTCAGGTGCAGTTGTTGGACACCACATTTCAAACTGCAGTTGTTGGACACCACATTTCAAGGTGCAGTTGTTGGACACCACATTTCAAGGTGCAGTTGTTGGACACCACATTTCAAACTGCAGTTGTTGGATACCACATTTCAAGGTGCAGTTGTTGGATACCACATTTCAAGGTGCAGTTCTTGGATACCACATTTCAAGGTGCAGTTGTTGAACACCACATTTCAAACTGCAGTTCTTGGATACCACATTTCAAGGTGCAGTTGTTGGACACCACATTTCAAACTGCAGTTCTTGGATACCACATTTCAAGGTGCAGTTGTTGGACACCACATTTCAAACTGCAGTTGTTGGACACCACATTTCAAGGTGCAGTTGTTGGACACCACATTTCAAGGTGCAGTTGTTGGACACCACATTTCAAACTGCAGTTGTTGGATACCACATTTCAAGGTGCAGTTGTTGGATACCACATTTCAAGGTGCAGTTCTTGGATACCACATTTCAAGGTGCAGTTGTTGAACACCACATTTCAAACTGCAGTTCTTGGATACCACATTTCAAGGTGCAGTTGTTGGACACCACATTTCAAACTGCAGTTCTTGGATATCACATTTCAAGGTGCAGTTGTTGGACACCACATTTCAAACTGCAGTTCTTGGATATCACATTTCAAGGTACAGTTGTTGAACACCACATTTCAAACTGCAGTTGTTGGACACCACATTTCAAGGTGCAGTTGTTGGACACCACATTTCAAACTGCAGTTCTTGGACACCACATTTCAAACTGCAGTTGTTGGATACCACATTTCAAGGTGCAGTTGTTGAACACCACATTTCAAACTGCAGTTGTT
>JABXNX010003997.1:0-18854 GCA_014843695.1 Archivesica marissinica
ATACTCTGTTATACTAGCAGTTATAGGTAGTTATATACTCTGTTATACTAGCGGTTGTAGGTAGGTACTGACTCCGTTATTCTAGCAGATATAGGTAGCTATATACTCTGTTATACTAGCAGTTTTATATATGTATAGACTATGTTATAATAGCAGTTATAGGTAGGTATAGACTCTGTTATACTAGCAGTTATAGGTAGGTATAGACTATGTTAAACTAGCAGTTAGAGGTAGGTACAGACTATGTTATAATAGCCGTTTAGGTAGGTATCTACTATGTTATACTAGCAGTAATAGGTAGGTATATACTCTGTTATGCTAGCAGTTATATGTAGGTATATACTCTGTTATAATAGCAGTTATAGATAGGTATAGAGTAATTTATACTAGCAGTTATAAGTAGGTACGACTATGTTATACTATCAGTAATAGGTAGGTATATACTATGTTATAATAGCAGTTATAGGTAGGTATAGACTATGTTATACTAGCAGTTATAGGTATGTATAATATGTTATACTAGCAGTTATAGTTAGATATAGACTATGCTATACTAGCAGTTCTAGTTAGGTATAGACTATGTAATAATAGCGGTTATAGGTAGGTATAGACTATGCTATACTAGCAGTTATAGGTAGGTATGGACTATGTTATACTAGCTGTTATAGGTAGGTATATACTATGTTATACTAGCAGTTATAGATAGGTATAGACTATGTTATACTAGCAGTTATAGGTAGGTTTATATTATTTTATACTAGCAGTTATAGGTAGGTATAGACTATATTATACTAGCAGTCATAGGTATGTATAGACTATGTTATACTAGCAGTTATAGGTAGGTATAGAATATGTTATACTAGCAGTTATAGGTAGGTATAGACTGTGTTATACTAGCAGTTATAGGTAGGTATACACGATGTTATACCAGCAGTTAGAGGTAGGTATATACTCTGTTATACTAGCAGTTATAGGTAGGCATATACTATGTTATACTAGCAGATATAGGTAGGTATAAACCTGTTATACTAGCAGTTATAGGTAGGTATATACTATGTTATACTAGCAGATATAGGTAGGTATATACTCTGTTATACTAGCAGTTATAGATATGTATATACTATGTTATACTAGCAATTATATATATATATATACTCTGATATACTAGCAGTTATATATATGCATAGACTATGTTATACTAGCGGTTATAGGTAGATATATACGCTGTTATACTAGCAGCTATAGGTAGGTATATATTCTTTAATACTAGCTGTTATAAGTAGGTATAGAATATGTTATACTAGCAGTAATAGGTAGGTATAGACTGTGTTATACTAGCAGTTATAGGTAGGTATATACTATATTAGTTATACTAGCAGTTATAGGTATGTATAGACTATGTTATACTAGCAGTTATAGGTAGGTATATACTATGTTATACTAGCTTATAGGAGGTTATATATGTTATACTAGCAGTTATAGGTAGGTATAGACTATGTTATACTAGCAGTTATAGGTAGGTATAGACTCTGTTATACTAGCAGTTATAGGTAGGTATATACTCTTTTATAATAGCAGTTATAGGTAGGTATAGACTATATTATACTAGCAGTTATAGGTATGTACATACTATGTTATAATAGCGGTTATAGGTAGGTATAGACTATGCTATACTAGCAGTTATAGGTATGTATGGACTATGTTATACTAGCGGATATAGGTAGGTATATATTCTGTTATACTAGCAGTTATAGGTAGGTATTGACTATGTTATACTAGCGGTTATAGGTAGGTATATACTCTGTTATACTAGCAGTTATATATAGGTATAGACTATGTTATACTAGCAGTTATAGGTAGGTATAGAATATGTTATACTAGCAGTTATAGGTAGGTATCGACTCTGTTATACTAGCAGTTATTGGTAGGTATACACGATGTTATACCAGCTGTTAGAGGTAGGTATATACTCTGTTATACTAGCAGTTATAAGTAGGTATATACTATGTTATACTAGCAGATATTGGTAGGTATATACTCTGTTATACTAGCAGTTATAGGTAGGTATATACTATGTTATACTAGCAGATATTGGTAGGTATATACTCTGTTATGCTAGCAGTTATAGGTAGGTATATACTCTGTTATATTAGCAGTTATATATATGTATATACTCTGTTATACTAGCAGTTATAGGTAAGCATAGACTATGTTATACTAGCAGGAATAGGTACTTATAGAGTCTGTTATACTAGCAGTTATAGATAGGTATTGACTTTGTTATACTAGAAGATATAGGTAGGTATATACTCTGTTTTACTAGCAGTTATATATAAGTATAGACTATGTTATACTAGCAGTTATAGGTAGGTATAGACTATGTTATAATAGAGGTTTAAGGTAACTATATACTATGTTATACTAGCAGTTATAGGTAGGTATATACTTTGCTATGCTAGCAGTTATAGGTAGGTATATACTCTATTATACTAGCAGTTATAGGTAGGTATAGATTCTGTTATACTAGCAGTAATAGGTAGGTATATACTCTGTTATACTAGCAGTTATAGGTAGGTATATACTATATTCTGTTATACTATCAGTTATAGATATGTATAGACTATGTTATACTAGCAATTATAGGTAGGTATATACTCTGATTTACTAGCAGTTATAGGTAGGTATAGACTATGTTATACTAGCAGTTATAGGTAGGTATATACTATGTTATAATAGCAGTTATAGGTAGGTATAATCTATGTTATACTAGCGGTTATATGTAGGTATATACTCAGTTATACTAGCAGTTATAGGTAGGTATATACTATGTTATACTAGCAGTTTTAGGTAGGTATAGACTCAGTTATACTAGCAGTAATAGGTAGGTATATACTCTGTTATACTAGCAGTTATTGACATGTTTAGACTATGTTATACTATCAGTAATAGGTAGGTATATACTATGTTATAATTGCGGTTATAGGTAGGTATAGTCTATGTTAGACTAGCAGTTATAGGTATGTATTGACTATGTTATACTAGCGGTTATTGTTAGGTATAGACTATGCTATACTAGCAGTTCTAGTTAGGTATAGACTATGTAATAATAGCGGTTATAGGTAGGTATAGACTATGCTATACTAGCAGTTATAGGGAGGTATGGACTATGTTATACCAGCTGTTAGCGGTAAGTATATACTCTGTTATACTAGCAGTTATAGGTAGGTATATACTATTTTATACTAGCAGATATTGGTATGTATATACTCTGTTATACTAGCAGTTATAGGTAGGTATATACTATGTTATACTAGCAGATATTGGTAGGTATATACTCTGTTATACTAGCAGTTATTGGTAGGTATATACTATGTTATACTAGCAGATATTAGTAGGTATATACTCTGTTATGCTAGCAGTTATAGGTAGGTATATACTCTGTTATACTAGCAGTTATATATATGTATATACTCTGTTATACTAGCAGTTATAGGTAAGCATAGACTATGTTATACTAGCAGGTATATGTAGCTATAGAGTCTGTTATACTAGCAGTTATAGGTAGGTATTGACTTTGTTATACTAGAAGATATAGGTAGGTATATACTCTGTTTTACTAGCAGTTATATATAAGTATAGACTATGTTATACTAGCAGATTTAGGTAGGTGTAGACTATGTTATAATAGAGGTTTAAGGTAACTATATACTATGTTATACTAGCAGTTATAGGTAGGTATATTCTTTGCTATGCTAGCAGTTATAGGTAGGTATATACTCTGTTATACTAGCAGTTATAGGTAGGTATACATTATGTTATACTAGCAGTAATAGGTAGGTATATACTCTGTTATACTAGCAGTTATATGTAGGTATATACTATACTCTGTTATACTAGCAGCTATATATATGTATAGACTATGTTATACTAGCAGTTATAGGTAGGCATATACTATGTTATAATAGCAGTTATAGGTAGGTATAATCTATGTTATACTAGCAGTTATAGGTAGGTATGGACTATGTTATACTAGCGGTTATAGGTAGGTATATACTCAGTTATACTAGCAATTATAGGTAGGTATATACTATGTTATACTAGCAGTTATTGACATGTATAGACTATGTTATACTATCAGTAATAGGTAGGTATATACTATGTTATAATTGCGGTTATAGGTAGGTATAGTCTATGTTATACTAGCAGTTATAGGTATGTATTGACTATGTTATACTAGCGGTTATTGTTACGTATAGACTATGCTATACTAGCAGTTCTAGTTAGGTATAGACTATGTAATAATAGCGGTTATAGGTAGGTATAGACTATGCTATACTAGCAGTTATAGGTAGGAATGGACTATGTTATAATAGCTGTTATAGGTAGGTATATACTATGTTACACTAGCAGTTATAGATAGGTATAGACTCTGTTATACTAGCAGTTATAGGTAGGTTTATATTCTTTTATACTAGCAGTTATAGGTAGGTATAGACTATATTATACTAGCAGTTATAGGTATGTACAGACTATGTTATAATAGCGGTTATAGGTAGGTATAGACTATGCTATACTAGCAGTTATAGGTATGTATGGACTATGTTATACTAGCGGATATAGGTAGGTATATACTCTGCTATACTAGCAGTTATAGGTAGGTATTGACTCTGTTATACTAGCAGTTATATATAGGTATAGACTATTTTATACTAGCAGTTATAGCTAGGTATAAACTATGTTATAATAGATGTTTTAGATAGGTATAGACTATGTTATACTAGCAGTTATGGGTAAGTATAGACTATGTTATACTAGCAGTTATAGGTATGTATAAACTATGCTATACTAGCAGTAATATGTAGGTATATACTCTATTATACTAGCAGTTATAGGTAGGTATAGACTATGTTATACTAGCAGTTATAGGTACGTATAGACTATGTTATACTAGCAGTTATAGGTAGGTATATACTCTGTTATACTAGCAGTTATTGATATGTATATACTATGTTATACTAGCAGTTATAGGTAGGTATAGACTCTGTATTACTAGCAGTTATAGGTAGGTATAAACTATGTTATACTAGCAGTTATAGGTAGGTATAGACTATGTAATAATAGAGGTTATAGGTAGGTATAGACTATGTTATACTAGCAGTTATAGGTAGGTATATACTATGTTATACTAGCAGTTATAGGTAGTATAAACGATGTTATACTTGCGGTAGAGGTAGGTATATACTCTGTTATACTAGCAGTGATAGGTAGTATAGATTTATTATACGCTGTTATAGGTAGGCATAGACTATGTTATTCTAGCAGTTATAGGTAGGTATAGACTATGTTATAATAGCGGTTATAGGTAGTATAGACTATGTCATACTAGCAGATATAGGTAGGTATATACTCTGTTTTACTAGCAGTTATAGATAGGTATTGCCTATGTAATAATAGAGGTTATAGGTAGGTATAGACTATGTTATACTAGCAGTTATAGGTAGGTATAGATATGTTATACTAGCAGTTATAGGTAGGTATAGACTGTGTTTTACTAGCAGTTATAGTTAGGTATAGAATATGTTATACTAGCAGTTATAGGTAGTTATTGACTATTTAATAATAGAGGTTATAGGTAAGTATTGAAATATGTTATATTAGCAGTAATAGGTAGGTATAGACTCTGTTAGTCTAGCAGTTATAGGTAGGTATATACTCTGTTATACTAGCTGTTATAGATATGTATAGACTATGTTATACTAGCGGTTATAGGTAGGTATAGACTATGTTATACTAGCAGTTATAAGTAGGTATAGACAATGTTATACTAGCAGTTATAGGTAGGTATAAACTATGTTATACCAGCGGTTAGAGGTAGGTATATACTCTGTTATACTAGCAGTGATAGGTAAGTATAGATTACGTTATACTAGCGGTTATAGGTAGGCATAGACTATGTTATACTAGCAGTTATAGGTAGGTATAGGCTATGTTATAATAGCGGTTATAGGTAGGTATATACTATGTTATAATAGCGGTTATAGGTAGGAATAGACTATGTTATACTAGCAGTTATATGTAGGTATGGACTATGTTATACTAGCGGTTATAGCTAGATATATACTTTGTTATTCTAGCAGTTATAGGTAGGTATATACTCTGTTATACTAGCAGTTATAGGTTGGTATATACTCTGTTATACTAGCAGTTATAGGTAGGTATAGAGTCTGTTATACTAGCAGTAATAGGTAGGTATAGACTATGTTATACTAGCAGTTATAGCTAGGTATAGACTTTGTTATAATAGAGGTTTTAGATAGGTATATACTATGTTATGCTAGCAGTTATGGGTAAGTATATACTATGTTATACTAGCGGTTATAGTTAGGTATATACTCTGCTATGCTAGCAGTTATAGGTAGGTATATACTGTTTTACTAGCAGTTATATATATGTATATACTATGTTATGCTAGCAGTTATAGGTAGGTATATACCCTGATTTACTAGCAGTTATAGGTAGGTATAGACTAGGCTATAATAGCGGTTATAGGTAGGTATAGTCAATGTTATGCTAGCAGTTATAGGTAGGTATGGACTATGTTATACTAGCAGTTATAGGTAGGTATATACTATGTTATACTAGCAGTTATAGGTAGGTATATACTCTGTTATACTAGCAGTTATAGCTAGGTATAGACTATGTTATAATAGAGGTTTTATATAGGTATAGACTGTTATACTAGCAGTTATGGGTAAGTATAGACTATGTTATACTAGCGGTTATAGGTAGATATATACTCTGCTATGCTAGCTGTTATAGGTAGGTGTATACTCTATTATACTAGCAGTTATAGGTATGTATATATTATGTTATACTAGCAGTTATAGGTAGGTATAGAATATGTTATACTAGCAGTTATATGTAGGTATAGACTGTGTTATACTAGCAGTTATAGGTAGGTATACACGATGTTATACCAGCGGTTTGAGGTAGGTGTATACTATGTTATACTAGCAGTAATAGATATGTATAGACTATGTTATACTAGCGGTTATAGGTAGGTATAGACTATGTTATACTAGCAGTTATAAGTAGGCATAGACAATGTTATACTAGCAGTTATAGGTAGGTATAAACGATGTTATACCAGCGGTTAGAGGTAGGTATATACTCTGTTATACTAGCAGTGATAGGTAAGTATAGATTACGTTATAATAGCGGTTATAGGTAGGCATAGACTCTGTTTTACTAACAGTTATAGGTAGGTATAGACTATGTTATACTAGCAGTTATAGGTAGGTATTGACTATGTAATAATAGAGGTTATTGGTAGGTATTGAAATATGTTATATTAGCAGTAATAGGTAGGTATAGACTCTGTTATACTAGCTGTTATAGGTAGGTATATACTCTGTTATACTAGCAGTTATAGATATGTATAGACAATGTTATACTAGCAGTTATAGGTAGGTATAAACGATGTTATACTTGCGGTTAGAGGTAGGTATATACTCTGTTATACTAGCAGTGATAGGTAAGTATAGATTATGTTATACTAGCGGTTATAGGTAGGCATAGACTATGTTATTCTAGCAGTTATAGGTAGGTATAGACTATGTTATAATAGCGGTTATAGGTAGGTATAGACTATGTCATACTAGCAGATATAGGTAGGTATATACTCTGTTTTACTAGCAGTTATAGATAGGTATTGCCTATGTAATAATAGAGGTTATAGGTAGGTATAGACTATGTTATACTAGCAGTTATAGGTAGGTATAGAATATGTTATACTAGCAGTTATAGGTAGGTATAGACTGTGTTTTACTAGCAGTTATAGTTAGGTATAGAATATGTTATGCTAGCAGTTATAGGTAGTTATTGACTATTTAATAATAGAGGTTATAGGTAAGTATTGAAATATGTTATATTAGCAGTAATAGGTAGGTATAGACTCTGTTAGTCTAGCAGTTATAGGTAGGTATATACTCTGTTATACTAGCTGTTATAGATATGTATAGACTATGTTATACTAGCGGTTATAGGTAGGTATAGACTATGTTATACTAGCAGTTATAAGTAGGTATAGACAATGTTATACTAGCAGTTATAGGTAGGTATAAACTATGTTATACCAGCGGTTAGAGGTAGGTATATACTCTGTTATACTAGCAGTGATAGGTAAGTATAGATTACGTTATACTAGCGGTTATAGGTAGGCATAGACTATGTTATACTAGCAGTTATAGGTAGGTATAGACTATGTTATAATAGCGGTTATAGGTAGGTATAGACTATGTTATACTAGCAGTTATAGGTAGGTATGGACTATGTTATACTAGCAGTTATAGGTAGGTATATACTATGTTATAATAGCGGTTATAGGTAGGAATAGACTATGTTATACTAGCAGTTATATGTAGGTATGGACTATGTTATACTAGCGGTTATAGCTAGATATATACTTTGTTATTCTAGCAGTTATAGGTAGGTATATACTCTGTTATACTAGCAGTTATAGGTTGGTATATACTCTGTTATACTAGCAGTTATAGGTAGGTATAGAGTCTGTTATACTAGCAGTAATAGGTAGGTATAGACTATGTTATACTAGCAGTTATAGCTAGGTATAGACTTTGTTATAATAGAGGTTTTAGATAGGTATATACTATGTTATGCTAGCAGTTATGGGTAAGTATATACTATGTTATACTAGCGGTTATAGTTAGGTATATACTCTGCTATGCTAGCAGCTATAGGTAGGTATATACTGTTTTACTAGCAGTTATATATATGTATATACTATGTTATGCTAGCAGTTATAGGTAGGTATATACTCTGATTTACTAGCAGTTATAGGTAGGTATAGACTAGGCTATAATAGCGGTTATAGGAAGGTATAGTCAATGTTATGCTAGCAGTTATAGGTAGGTATGGACTATGTTATACTAGCAGTTATAGGTAGGTATATACTCTGTTATACTAGCAGTTATAGGTAGGTATATACTCTGTTATACTAGCAGTTATAGCTAGGTATAGACTATGTTATAATAGAGGTTTTATATAGGTATAGACTGTTATACTAGCAGTTATGGGTAAGTATAGACTATGTTATACTAGCGGTTATAGGTAGATATATACTCTGCTATGCTAGCTGTTATAGGTAGGTATATACTCTATTATACTAGCAGTTATAGGTATGTATATATTATGTTATACTAGCAGTTATAGGTAGGTATAGAATATGTTATACTAGCAGTTATATGTAGGTATAGACTGTGTTATACTAGCAGTTATAGGTAGGTATACACGATGTTATAGTAGGTATAGACTGTGTTATACTAGCAGTTATAGGTAGGTATACACGATGTTATGCCAGCGGTTTGAGGTAGGTGTATACTATGTTATACTAGCAGTTATAGATATGTATAGACTATGTTATACTAGCGGTTATAGGTAGGTATAGACTATGTTATACTAGCAGTTATAAGTAGGCATAGACAATGTTATACTAGCAGTTATAGGTAGGTATAAACGATGTTATACCAGCGGTTAGAGGTAGGTATATACTCTGTTATACTAGCAGTGATAGGTAAGTATAGATTACGTTATAATAGCGGTTATAGGTAGGCATAGACTCTGTTTTACTAACAGTTATAGGTAGGTATAGACTATGTTATACTAGCAGTTATAGGTAGGTATTGACTATGTAATAATAGAGGTTATTGGTAGGTATTGAAATATGTTATATTAGCAGTAATAGGTAGGTATAGACTCTGTTATACTAGCTGTTATAGGTAGGTATATACTCTGTTATACTAGCAGTTATAGATATGTATAGACAATGTTATACTAGCAGTTATAGGTAGGTATAAACGATGTTATACTTGCGGTTAGAGGTAGGTATATACTCTGTTATACTAGCAGTGATAGGTAAGTATAGATTATGTTGTACTAGCGGTTATAGGTAGGTATATACTATGTTATAATTGCAGTTATAGGTAGGTTCATATTCTTTTATACTAGCAGTTATAGGTAGGTATAGACTATATTATACTAGCAGTTATAGGTATGTACAGACTATGTTATAATAGCGGTTATAGGTAGGTATAGACTATGCTATACTAGCAGTTATAGGTATGTATGGACTATGTTATACTAGCGGATATAGGTAGGTATATACTCTGTTATACTAGCAGTTATAGGTAGGTATTGACTATGTTATACTAGCGGTTATAGGTTGGTATATACTCTGTTATACTAGCAGTTATATATAGGTATAGACTATGTTATACTAGCAGTTATAGCTAGGTATAGACTATGTTATAATATATGTTATGGGTAAGTATAGACTATGTTATACAAGCGGTTATAGGTAGGTATATACTCTGCTATGCTAGCAGTTATAGGTAGGTATATACTCTATTATACTAGCAGTTATAGGTATGTATAGATTCTGTTATACTTGCAGTAATAGGTAGGTATATACTCTGTTATACTAGCAGTTATTGATATGTATATACTATGTTATACTAGCAGTTATAGGTAGGTATAGACTCTGTTTTACTAGCAGTTATAGGTAGGTATAGACTATGTTATACTAGCAGTTATAGGTAGGTATTGACTATGTAATAATAGAGGTTATTGGTAGGTATTGAAATATGTTATATTAGCAGTAATAGGTAGGTATAGACTCTGTTATACTAGCTGTTATAGGTAGGTATATACTCTGTTATACTAGCAGTTATAGATATGTATAGACAATGTTATACTAGCAGTTATAGGTAGGTATAAACGATGTTATACTTGCGGTTAGAGGTAGGTATATACTCTGTTATACTAGCAGTGATAGGTAAGTATAGATTATATTATACTAGCTGTTATAGGTAGGCATAGACTATGTTATTCTAGCAGTTATAGGTAGGTATAGACTATGTTATAATAGCGGTTATAGGTAGGTATAGACTATGTCATACTAGCAGATATAGGTAGGTATATACTCTGTTTTACTAGCAGTTATAGATAGGTATTGCCTATGTAATAATAGAGGTTATAGGTAGGTATAGACTATGTTATACTAGCAGTTATAGGTAGGTATAGAATATGTTATACTAGCAGTTATAGGTAGGTATAGACTGTGTTTTACTAGCAGTTATAGTTAGGTATAGAATATGTTATACTAGCAGTTATAGGTAGTTATTGACTATTTAATAATAGAGGTTATAGGTAAGTATTGAAATATGTTATATTAGCAGTAATAGGTAGGTATAGACTCTGTTAGTCTAGCAGTTATAGGTAGGTATATACTCTGTTATACTAGCTGTTATAGATATGTATAGACTATGTTATACTAGCGGTTATAGGTAGGTATAGACTATGTTATACTAGCAGTTATAAGTAGGTATAGACAATGTTATACTAGCAGTTATAGGTAGGTATAAACTATGTTATACCAGCGGTTAGAGGTAGGTATATACTATGTTATACTAGCAGTGATAGGTAAGTATAGATTACGTTATACTAGCGGTTATAGGTAGGCATAGACTATGTTATACTAGCAGTTATAGGTAGGTATAGACTATGTTATAATAGCGGTTATAGGTAGGTATAGACTATGTTATACTAGCAGTTATAGGTAGGTATGGACTATGTTATACTAGCAGTTATAGGTAGGTATATACTATTTAAATAGCGGTATAGGTAGGAATAGACTATGTTATACTAGCAGTTATATGTAGGTATGGACTATGTTATACTAGCGGTTATAGCTAGATATATACTTTGTTATTCTAGCAGTTATAGGTAGGTATATACTCTGTTATACTAGCAGTTATAGGTTGGTATATACTCTGTTATACTAGCAGTTATAGGTAGGTATAGAGTCTGTTATACTAGCAGTAATAGGTAGGTATAGACTATGTTATACTAGCAGTTATAGCTAGGTATAGACATTGTTATAATAGAGGTTTTAGATAGGTATATACTATGTTATGCTAGCAGTTATGGGTAAGTATATACTATGTTATACTAGCGGTTATAGTTAGGTATATACTCTGCTATGCTAGCAGTTATAGGTAGGTATATACTGTTTTACAAGCAGTTATATATATGTATATACTATGTTATGCTAGCAGTTATAGGTAGGTATATACCCTGATTTACTAGCAGTTATAGGTAGGTATAGACTAGGCTATAATAGCGGTTATAGGTAGGTATAGTCAATGTTATACTAGCAGTTATAGGTAGGTATGGACTATGTTATACTAGCAGTTATAGGTAGGTATATACTCTGTTATACTAGCAGTTATAGGTAGGTATATACTCTGTTATACTAGCAGTTATAGCTAGGTATAGACTATGTTATAATAGAGGTTTTATATAGGTATAGACTGTTATACTAGCAGTTATGGGTAAGTATAGACTATGTTATACTAGCGGTTATAGGTAGATATATACTCTGCTATGCTAGCTGTTATAGGTAGGTATATACTCTATTATACTAGCAGTTATAGGTAGGTATAGAATATGTTATACTAGCAGTTATATGTAGGTATAGACTGTGTTATACTAGCAGTTATAGGTAGGTATACACGATGTTATGCCAGCGGTTTGAGGTAGGTGTATACTATGTTATACTAGCAGTTATAGATATGTATAGACTATGTTATACTAGCGGTTATAGGTAGGTATAGACTATGTTATACTAGCAGTTATAAGTAGGCATAGACAATGTTTTACTAGCAGTTATAGGTAGGTATAAACGATGTTATACCAGCGGTTAGACGTAGGTATATACTCTGTTATACTAGCAGTGATAGGTAAGTATAGATTACGTTATAATAGCGGTTATAGGTAGGCATAGACTCTGTTTTACTAACAGTTATAGGTAGGTATAGACTATGTTATACTAGCAGTTATAGGTAGGTATTGACTATGTAATAATAGAGGTTATTGGTAGGTATTGAAATATGTTATATTAGCAGTAATAGGTAGGTATAGACTCTGTTATACTAGCTGTTATAGGTAGGTATATACTCTGTTATACTAGCAGTTATAGATATGTATAGACAATGTTATACTAGCAGTTATAGGTAGGTATAAACGATGTTATACTTGCGGTTAGAGGTAGGTATATACTCTGTTATACTAGCAGTGATAGGTAAGTATAGATTATGTTATACTAGCGGTTATAGGTAGGCATAGACTATGTTATTCTAGCAGTTATAGGTAGGTATAGACTATGTTATAATAGCGGTTATAGGTAGGTATAGACTATGTCATACTAGCAGATATAGGTAGGTATATACTCTGTTTTACTAGCAGTTATAGATAGGTATTGCCTATGTAATAATAGAGGTTATAGGTAGGTATAGACTATGTTATACTAGCAGTTATAGGTAGGTATAGAATATGTTATACTAGCAGTTATAGGTAGGTATAGACTGTGTTTTACTAGCAGTTATAGTTAGGTATAGAATATGTTATACTAGCAGTTATAGGTAGTTATTGACTATTTAATAATAGAGGTTATAGGTAAGTATTGAAATATGTTATATTAGCAGTAATAGGTAGGTATAGACTCTGTTAGTCTAGCAGTTATAGGTAGGTATATACTCTGTTATACTAGCTGTTATAGATATGTATAGACTATGTTATACTAGCGGTTATAGGTAGGTATAGACTATGTTATACTAGCAGTTATAAGTAGGTATAGACAATGTTATACTAGCAGTTATAGGTAGGTATAAACTATGTTATACCAGCGGTTAGAGGTAGGTATATACTATGTTATACTAGCAGTGATAGGTAAGTATAGATTACGTTATAATAGCGGTTATAGGTAGGCATAGACTATGTTATACTAGCAGTTATAGGTAGGTATATGCTATGTTATAATAGCGGTTATAGGTAGGTATAGACTTTGTTATAATAGAGGTTTTAGATAGGTATACACTATGTTATGCTAGCAGTTATGGGTAAGTATAGATTATGTTATACTAGCGGTTATAGTTAGGTATATACTCTGCTATGCTAGCAGTTATAGGTAGGTACATACTCTGTTTTACTAGCAGTTATAGATATGTATATACTATGTTATGCTAGCAGTTATAGGTAGGTACATACTCTGATTTACTAGCAGTTATAGGTAGGTATAGACTATGTTATACTAACAGTGATAGGTAAGTATAGATTACGTTATACTAGGGGTTATAGGTAGGCATAGACTATGTTATACTAGCAGTTATAGGTAGGTATAGACTATGTTATACTAGCGGTTATAGGTAGGTATATACTATGTTATACTAGCAGTTATAGGTAGGTATGGACTATGTTATACTAGCGGTTATAGCTATTTATAGACTCTGTTATACTAGCAGTTATAGGTAGGTATATACTCTGTTATACTAGCAGTTATATGTAGGTATATACTCTGTTATACTAGCAGTTATAGATATGTATAGACTATGTTATACTAGCGGCTATAGGTAGGTATAGACTATGTTATACTAGCAGTTATATGTAGGTATAGACAATGTTATACTAGCAGTTATAGGTAGGTATAAACGATGTTATACCAGCGGTTAGTGGTAGGTATATACTCTGTTATACTAGCAGTGATAGGTAAGTATAGATTACCTTATACTAGCGGTTATATGTAGGCATAGACTATGTTATACTAGCAGTTATAGGTAGGTATAGACTATGTTATAATAGCGGTTATAGGTAGGTATAGACTATGTTATACTAGCAGTTATAGGTAGGTATGGACTATGTTATACTAGCGGTTATAGCTAGGTATAGACCATGTTATACTAGCTGTTATAGGTAGGTATATACTCTGTTATACTAGCAGTTATAGGTAGGTATATACTCTGTTATACTAGCAGTTATATATAGGTATAGACTATTTTATACTAGCAGTTATAGGTAGGTATTGACTATGTAATAATAGAGGTTATTGTTAGGTATTGAAATATGTTATACTAGCTGTTATAGGTAGGTTTATACTCTGTTATACTAGCAGTTATTAATATGTATAGACAATGTTATACTAGCAGTTATAGGTAGGTGTAAACGATGTTATTCTTGCGGTTAGAGGTAGGTATATACTCTGTTATACTAGCAGTGATAGGTAAGTATAGATTATGTTATACTAGCCGTTATAGGTAGGCATAGACTATGCTATTCTAGCAGTTATAGGTAGGTATATACTCTGTTTTACTAGCAGTTATAGATAGGTATTGCCTATGTAATAATAGAGGTTATAGGTAGGTATAGACTATGTTATACTAGCAGTTATAGGTAGGTATAGAATATGTTATACTAGCAGATATAGGTAGGTATAGACTGTGTTATACTAGCAGTTATAGGTAGGTATGCTCGATGTTATACCAGCGGTTAGAGGTAGGTATATACTCTGTTATACTAGCAGCTATAGGTAGGTATATAATATGTTATACTAGCAGGTATTGGTATGTATATACTCTGTTATATTAGCAGTTATAGGTAGGTATGGACTAGGTTATACTAGCGGTTATATGTAGGTATATACTCAGTTATACTAGCAGTTATAGGTAGGTATACAATCTGCTATACTAGCAATTATAGGTAGGTATATACTCTGTTATACTTGCAGTTGTAGGTAGGTATATATTCTTTTATACTAGCAGTTATAGGTATGTATAGACTATGTTATACTAGCAGTTATATGTAGGTATAGACTATGTTAAACTAGCGGTAATAGTTAGGTATAGAGTATATTGTACTAGCAGTTATAGGTAGGTATAGACTCTGTTATACTAGCAAATATAGGTAGGTATATACTCTGCTATACTAGCAGTTATATATAGGTATAGACTATGTTATACTAGCAGTTATAGCTAGGTATATACTATGTTATAATAGAGGTTTTAGATAGGTATATACTATGTTATTCTAGCAGTTATGGGTAAGTATAGACTATGTTATACTAGCCTGTTACAGGTAGGTATATACTCTGCTATGCTAGCAGTTATATGTAGGTATATACTCTATAATACTAGCAGTTATAGGTATGTATATATTATGTTATACTAGCAGTAATAGGTAGGTATATACTATGTTTTACTAGCAGTTATAGGTAGCTATATACTCTGTTATACTAGCAGTTATTGATATGCATATACTATGTTATACTAGCAGTTATAGGTAGGTATAGACTCTGTTTTACTAGCAGTTATAGTTAGGTATAGAATATGTTATACTAGCAGTTATAGGTAGTTATTGACTATTTAATAATAGAGGTTATAGGTAAGTATTGAAATATGTTATACTAGCAGTAATAGGTAGGTATAGACTCTGTTAGTCTAGCAGTTATAGGTAGGTATATACTCTGTTATACTAGCTGTTATAGATATGTATAGACTATGTTATACTAGCGGTTATAGGTAGGTATAGACTATGTTATACTAGCAGTTATAAGTAGGTATAGACAATGTTATACTAGCAGTTACAGGTAGGTATAAACTATGTTATACCAGCGGTAAGAGGTAGGTATATACTCTGTTATACTAGCAGTGATAGGTAAGGATAGATTACGTTATACTAGCGGTTATAGGTAGGCATAAACTATGTTATACTAGCAGTTATAGGTAGGTATAGACTATGTTATAATAGCGGTTATAGGTAGGTATAGACTATGTTATACTAGCAGTTATAGGTAGGTATGGACTATGTTATACTAGCAGTTATAGGTAGGTATATACTATGTTATAATAGCGGTTACAGGTAGGAATAGACTATGTTATACTAGCAGTTATATGTAGGTATGGACTATGTTATACTAGCGGTTATAGCTAGATATATACTTTGTTATTCTAGCAGTTATAGGTAGGTATATACTCTGTTATACTAGCAGTTATAGGTTGGTATATACTCTGTTATACTAGCAGTTATAGGTAGGTATAGAGTCTGTTATACTAGCAGTAATAGGTAGGTATAGACTATGTTATACTAGCAGTTATAGCTAGGTATAGACTTTGTTATAATAGAGGTTTTAGATAGGTATAGACTATGTTATGCTAGCAGTTATGGGTAAGTATATACTATGTTATACTAGCGGTTATAGTTAGGTATATACTCTGCTATGCTAGCAGTTATAGGTAGGTATATACTGTTTTACTAGCAGTTATATATATGTATATACTATGTTATGCTAGCAGTTATAGGTAGGTATATACCCTGATTTACTAGCAGTTATAGGTAGGTATAGACTAGGCTATAATAGCGGTTATAGGTAGTTATAGTCAATGTTATGCTAGCAGTTATAGGTAGGTATGGACTATGTTATACTAGCAGTTATAGGTAGGTATATACTCTGTTATACTAGCAGTTATAGGTAGGTATATACTCTGTTATACTAGCAGTTATAGCTAGGTATAGACTATGTTATAATAGAGGTTTTAGATAGTTATAGACTGTTATACTAGCAGTTATGTGTAAGTATATACTATGTTATACTAGCGGTTATAGTTAGGTATATACTCTGCTATGCTAGCAGTTATAAGTAGGTATATACTGTTTTACTAGCAGTTATATATATGTATATACTATGTTATGCTAGCAGTTATAGGTAGGTATATACCCTGATTTACTAGCAGTTATAGGTAGGTATAGACTAGGCTATAATAGCGGTTATAGGTAGTTATAGTCAATGTTATGCTAGCAGTTATAGGTAGGTATGGACTATGTTATACTAGCAGTTATAGGTAGGTATATACTCTGTTATACTAGCAGTTATAGGTAGGTATATACTCTGTTATACTAGCAGTTATAGCTAGGTATAGACTATGTTATAATAGAGGTTTTAGATAGGTATAGACTGTTATACTAGCAGTTATGTGTAAGTATAGACTATGTTATACTAGCGGTTATAGTTATGTATATACTCTGCTATGCTAGCTTTATAGGTAGGTATATACTCTATTACACTAGCAGTTATAGGTATGTATATATTATGTTATACTATCATTATAGAGTTATATAATATGTTATACTAGCAGTATATGTAGGTATAACTGTGTTATACTAGCAGTTATAGGTAGGTATACACGATGTTATAACAGCGTTAGAGGTAGGTGTATACTATGTTATACTACATTATAATATGTATAGACTATGTATACTAGCGGTTATAGGTATGTATAGACTATGTTATACTAGCAGTTATAAGTAGCAATAGACAATGTTATACTAGCAGTTATAGGTAGGTAAAACAAACCACAAAAAAACCAACACAACAAAAAAACAAAACAAACATATACTATGTTATACTAGCAGTTATATATAGATATATACTATGCAATAATAGCAGTTATAGCTAGGTATAGACTTTGTTATAATAGAGGTTTTAGATAGGTATACACTATGTTATGCTAGCAGTTATGGGTAAGTATAGACTATGTTATACTAGCGGTTATAGTTAGGTATATACTCTGCTATGCTAGCAGTTATAGGTAGGTATATACTCTGTTATACTAGCAGTTATAGATATGTATATACTATGTTATGCTAGCAGTTATAGGTAGGTATATACTCTGATTTACTAGCAGTTATAGGTAGGTATAGAATATGTTATACTAACAGTTATAGGTAGCTATAGACTAGGCTATAATAGCGATTATAGGTTGGTATAGTCTATGTTATACTAGCAGTTATAGGTAGGTATGGACTATGTTATACTAGCGGTTATAGGTAGGTATATACTCTGTTATACTAGCAGTTATAGGTAGGTATATACTCTGTTATACTAACAGTGATAGATAAGTATAGATTATGTTATAATAGCGGTTATAGGTAGGCATAAACTATGTTAT